>VXBO01000343.1:31973-85798 GCA_013400135.1 Rhinoptilus africanus
GTGACCCAAGTGCAGGACCCAGCACTTATCTATACTTATAAAAATAAAAATATATTTTTAATATATATGTACTTTTAAATATATATATTTATATATATAAAAAAATAAATGACATAGTGCCATGAAACTTAATTGTCTGTGCTATTAAATAGTTAGAAGGGTCCCTTGCTTATTATTTGTCCCACAAAAGACACTTTTCCAGTAGGAGGTGAATATACCAACACTGTTTTGGAGGCTAAGAGAGTTTAGCTGTATGGATTTCACAACCAAAACAATGGTCACTTGTATATTTAATGTTTTAGTGCAGATGTAGTTATAACTATTTGCTCAGTATTAACTCATCTCTCTTCACCTAAAGGTAGATATGGCTATGTGAACAGTCTGAATAATGACTAATAAATATAGGCAACTAATGCTCATACTGGAAAGCAGCACTGCAGAAAAAGACCTGTGAGTCTCGGTGGATAACAAGCTGATCATGAGTCAGCAATGTGACATTGAAGCCATGAAGGCCAAAATCATCCTGGGCTGCGTTAGCAGAGTGTTGCCAGCAGTTCAAGTGAAGTGATCATTCCCCTCTATGCAGTGCTGGTGAGATGCATGTGGCGTACTGTTTACAGTTCGAGGATCTCAAGTAGTGACGCAAACATATTGGAGTGAGACCAGCAAAGGGCCATGAAGATTACTAAGGGACTGAAACACCCAACATATCAGGAGAGGCTGACAGAGCTGGGATTGTTCAGCCAGAAAAGAAGGCTCAGGGGAGGTCTTATCAATGTGTATAAACACCTGAAGGTGATGTTAAGAAGATGAAGCCAGGTTCTCTCATATGCAGTGACAAAGTGGAATGCAAAAAATTCTACTTAAACATGAAAAAAAAATCTTTCTCCTGTTACCATCATTCAGACACTGGAAGAAGTTTGCCAGAGAGGTTTTGGAGTGTCTATCCTGAGTAATAATCAAAGCCGAGGTGACATGCCCTTGAGCACCTTGCTGTATCTGACCCTACTCTGAGCAGCAGGTTTGGACTAGATGATCTCCAGGGTCTTTTCTGATCTCAACTGTTCTGCAAGTTTGACATATAAACACACGTATCCAGAAGCGTATATGCAATATTTACATATTCTGTATATAAATAATCAAATAATATAACACTGATCTCTAGGCATGTCTATAATATAGCTGAACACTTTAAAAACAATTTAGACTTTTATTTTACATTATTTATATATAAGGTGTATGTAGTATTTGTCCACACAGTGTTCTAATAAACACAGAATCAGGCATACATCAAGGACAGGACATTCGAGTAATAGTAGCTTCCAGTAGTTTCAGATAAACAAAACTTTGTCTCTTTGCAGGGCAAGATAGAGGAAACAACTGCTGTCCTAAGTTTATCTTATAACTTTTACATCTCCACAAAAATACACAAGTAGTACAGTTCACTGAAAAAACTCAAGTGACAAATTCATTCTTGCATTAAAAAAAAAAATTAAGCTGGATTATCTTTGTTCAGTTTGGACATGGACTCTAAAATTAATCACAGTCAGCAGCAAACACAACTGAATACCAGTCTCTCTCTCCAGCATTGATCTTTATTTCATTTCAAGGACAAGGGAAAACAGAACAAAACAGAGCTAGATGTTCAGGTCCTGACACTACTGCTAGAGTTTTCCTGCCTTCCAAGCCAGAGACTTTTTTTCCCTTTTGTTAGGCAAGATACTGCCGCAACAAAGTTGTTGTTTACTATACATATTTCTTAATTTTGTAGGAAAGAGTAAATACCCTGTTGTACTCAGAACTTATGTCCATTTATCTGAACTTCTCTTCCCTTGCCTACATCACATTAAAGACGTGGGGAGATGAAAGGTTTTATTTCGTTTTGTTTCCAGCTCTTTTTCCCACAAGGCTTTTTCTTCAAAAATCTTCCCTTTACGCACTGGAACAAAAGATGAATTACAATAATTAAGCTACTCCTCTGCAGATTTTCCTCTCCTCTTTAATATATAGCATGATTTCTATTCACTGCAAGGACTTTCTTCAGTGGTAAAATCCAATTGTTTTGATAATAAAATATTCATAGAGTCAATAGGGTAATTTTCCATGAGGAAAAAATCCAGAGCACATCCTTAAGCACTGCATTTGCTTTCTCCAGAACAGTCCTTTCCTTAGGGAGAAGATATAGTTGAGTTAAATTTGTTCATTTCAAAACAGCAACAGTGCATTAAGGCTCAATGGTTAAGACTTTCACCCAGAAAACAGAAGATCTGGTTTACCTCAGTGGTGAAATCTCACCTCTTATTTGTCAAAAGAATACTCTAACCCATAAACTACAGTGTGAGGAACAGAAGGGGCAAGCAAAATTGATACCTGCTGTGTCTCACTTCTCCAGCTACAGCTGAACTCTTTCAGAACCAAGAATGCAAGAGTCAGAGGGTCAGAGACACGGGACACACAAAAGCGATTCCTACAGCTTAGTGAACAAAATATTCAGCAGGGACATGACGGATCACAGCTCTAGTTCTAGCTCCCTGTATTACTGCTAGAGTGCCTTTCATTGTTTATTTTTATTATTATTTCTTGGCAGAGTTGTCCCATGACAAAGCTGTCCCAATGCCTAATTCTACAAACAGTCCTATGGAGGTCAGGATGGCAATGTGCTGTACAATGCTATTGCATTCATGTTTCAGATTCAAGGACTGTGTGAGGAAACTGTTTCTAAAGATCGGATATTAAAAGTTTACACTTTCTGCTTATTTACCTACTCATTTGAAACCTTCTGGGTCATTTCTTCTATTCATCTTTGTTTTGTTTTATGAAAAAAACTTTCTGACACTAGTCAAAACCCTCTAGGCCATGCCATTCATCCAGGTTTCAGTCTACCTCACTGCTTCCATATAAAAGCTATACTTTGTCAGCTTGCCTATGAGGATGTTATGGAAGACAGTCAAAAGCCTTACTTAAAGACAATGTAAAGAGCAACCACTGCTCTCCCCTTCTCCAGCAAGCTCTTCATCTCATTGTAGAAGGCTACCAGGTTTGTCATATATGATTTCCCATTTGTAAATCCATGCTAAATACTCCAAATCAACTTCCTGTCTGTCCTCAGAAATTATTTCTGGGATTTTTTCCATTGTCTTGCTAGGTACTGAGGTGAGGCTAACCAACCTGTAGTTCCCCAGATCCTCCTTCTTGTCCTTCTTGAAGACAACAGCTACAATTGCTTCTTATATAGCATATTTTATGCTATTTTCTCTATACTGCAATTCAGAGGTGGCAATCCAGACAGAAAAGAGCATTATGAAAATATGTTTGCCTGTTTATATGAACTATGAACTTTCTTATTTGCCTGAGGAGCCAGACCTTGTCACTTAGCATCAGTGATTATGTCTACACTACTACTTCTGTGCCTGTACAGCAGGCACTGAAAATTCCAAGTTACATTGTTAATATTTCAGGATGGATATAGTACTGTCTAAACCACCTTGTACTCTCCTAAACATTGCCCAAGCAGAATTCAAGATAAAAAGAACAGTCCAAGGCCATTCCGATTTACAAACAGGGTTTACATACAGCTCAGCCTATTTTGAAGGTAAGAGAACGTAAGAACAGAGTCAGACCATGCCAGCTGACTTGATGCCACAGAATGGTCTATTCAAATGTAGTTTAGTAATATGGATGTAGCCAATGCTTTTTTATCTTCAATTAAGGTTTTTTTTAAAAACAAAATACTAAAGACAATTGTAAAAGAATAAAAACAGGGTTACAAAACTGGCTAAAGTTTGGCATGATCCCAAGATCTTGGCTATCATGTGCAAGGTCAGAGATTTGGCCACCAGTCTGAATTCTGACATACCAAAAACTGCAAATGACTGGTGCTTTTCACATATCCTTCACATGTAATATTTTTTTCACCAAAGAAACACAGTTAACAATATACCAGATCAAAGCACAGGTATGAAATTCAAACTTTAAACCAAAATAATTACTCTGACTTATTTAGTGTTCTTCTGTATGCCTAGATTGTTTTTGTAGAAAAGACTTAAAACTAAGTATATCCTTGAACATTATGGAATTCAGCTAACAATTTAGGGATCATTTATATACAACAAAAGAGGAACATATAGCCTGTGGTGATTATTAAAGTGTAAACTCTTCAGGAAGGGAATGTGAAAAGTGTTTTGAAAAGTGTCGAATACTCTACAAACGTGCTGCAGATCAATAGCAGAAGTGAGTTGTTCATCAGCTTGCTCTTGAACTTTTTCTGATGTCTCAATGGTTACCAATTATTCTTCTTAACCTCTTGGAAAGCTGATAATGGCAAGTTTACTGCTTCTAGTTTAAAAAAAGCATGCAAAATTAAACGTCCTAACCTAAAACTATTTTTTTTAGCTAAGTTGTCCTAAGCCAAAATAATTTCTTTGTTCCACTAGAAAATTACTGGTTTTGCAATTTTGTTCCTTTCCAAATTTTTCTTTGCTGTGTCAGAGGCAAGTTATGAGATTGCATAGCACTTCACTGAATTCGTGTTGCGAACTGTTTCTGTCAGTGCGGTCACTGAAGAATACTCCCTAGGGCTGCAAAGCAATGCAAACTACAGGTTTCCATAAGAGGTGGAAAGCATTCAATGTGTTTATTTGCCAAATACAACACATTCTCTTGCATGGATCACAGGGAAAATAGTATTATGGAATGAGATAGGTCTCTTTAGCCTGGAAAAGAGGCGACTGAGGGGGGACCTAATTAACACTTATAAATACTTGAAGGGTGGGTGTCAGGAGGATGGGGCCAGGCTCTTTTCAGTGGTGCCCAGTGATAGGACAAGGGGTAACGGGCACAAACTTGAGCATAGGAAGTTCCACCTAAACATGAGGAGGAACTTCTTTACCTTGAGAGTGGCAGAGCACTGGAACAAGCTGCCCAGGGAGGTGGTGGAGTCTCCGTCTCTGGAGACATTCAAAACCCGCCTGGACGCGTTCCTGTGTAACCTGCTCTAAGGTGGCCCTGCTCTGGCAGGGGGGTTGGACTAGATGATCTACTAAGGTCCCTTCCAACCCTAGGATTCTATGATTCTATGATTCTATGATTCTATGAGATGAAAAACTGCCCTGCTACTTACAAAGATTTGAGTTTGCCTCCCCCCCCCCAATTTTGTACATATATATCAAAGAGTACTTAAATTACTGCTGAATCTAGAAAATTGTGATTACAGAGGTGTGGGCTATGCAACATCCATCTAATGGAAAATGGGAAAAACGCTCAGCCAGAGACAGCAGTTCTCTTGTCCTGAAGTGATTTGGCTCTTCAGAGCCTGCATCCATATGACTAAAAAACCTCTTACTCTTCAAAATATGATGGCATCATCCAAGCCAACTACTGGCAATTGTTCCTGGCCCATACTGACCCTCAACCCATCCTAGGGTCTGCCTGTGAAAGTAACAGTTGTCCTGAGCCAAAAGAAAAAAACTTTAAAAGTCCAAACAATTTATCAGTATGGACAATTTACTTCAGAATCTGAGAAACCATTAGTTTAAAAACAAAGTCTATGTTTTTAAAGCAGATTTTGCTATTACAGTATACTAGAAAATGTTCTGAAAGAATGCTAGGGAGTATCAGGCCATTCTTTCTTACAAGAGTATGGGAATTATAGAGCAGCATTTGGGTAATCTTTCCTCTTCAGTCATATCATATGTTTTTTCCCTATGGTACAGGAAAATATGTTTTCCAGTGAGAAAGAAATTGGTGTCTACTGAATTCCTCTGAGTTTATAAATAGATGGCATAAGGATCTATTGAGTATCAAGGGTAAGTTCAAATACTTATATAAGCTTACCGTCCAAGGTGTTCCGCTAGGACTGTACAAACTAGTGTAGTAATTATCTGAGGAACAAGCAGTTAATTCCAAGAGACAAGGAGCAATTTCCAAAATAATTTCTCTGACTTTGTCTCAAATTCCATCTAGATGAGCAAATCAGTTTATATGTTTCCCTTCACTATTAAAGTAATGAAATAAGAAGTAGTTTTTTATGTTGTCTACCAATAATAGCCTTTTGATGATCCTTGTCATCCTGCAGTGAAGTGTAAACACAATAAATTTAACTATGGTGTGAAGCTCATCTAAACAAAAAGCAAAGCAATACTCTCTTCCTTCATGTCATCAGAAGCAGTACTGTTGCATGAAACCGGAATTCAATAACATCCCAAACAATATTAAATGTATATATTTTAATACAGCTCAAAAGTTCACATAAATTACACTTTTTGGTGATATGAAGCATTAACAATTTGAGACAATAGTCGTATTATTGAAAGAAGTGGTGTCACGAGTGAATTTCTGCAAAAATATTTTGCATTCTAAAACATAAATCAACAATATGAATATTCTTTATTTTGTCCTATGAACGTCATGATACAATCCAGTGTTCCAATGAAAGTGAATGGATGACTTTAGAATAATAAAGAGATATTTAATGCCATCATTCATGAACAGTGTGAACAGAAATCTATTAAAATGCAAAACATAGTGAAGGAAAGGAATAAGGAGAAATATGCATATACGTATCTGGGGGGAAAATAAAATCAACAAATTTAGCTTTTCTAATCTGTGTATTTACACATTTCACAACTCCTCCTAGGTATTTTTTTTTTATTTCTTTGTACATGGATGTCCTGGACTCTTCCTGAATAACTTTCTCTCTTTCCAACAACAGGTTATCCAGATGTCAGAGTTTTGTATATTTGTCATTTGAAAGACATTTAGAAGAATGAAATGATGTATCTATCAAGCCAAGATGTTCATACTTTGTGCAAGTCCTCCCTTTTCTAAGTGTTGACACAAAATACTTTCACTTTCTTCAAAACTACTCGTTGGCTGCTGGGACTCTGTATCTTAACTTAATTGTACCTTCTTTTGCACTGTTTGCCTGTGGCATGAAAAAACGCCAAACAGGAGTTTCTTTGCTTTCATCTCACCAGATGTTGAGAGAGGATTTGTTCATTTTTTAGGGAGAGTGGCTACTCTTGAGTAGGAACTAACAGTAAATCTACCCACTACAGATCCTTTGAATGTGCCTGGATCTGGTGTTGCATCAGGAGAAGTACATAGTTAGGTCATTAATATGCTAACATACTCCATTGGCTGTATTTTATGTAATTTTAAGGCATTCCATTGCTTGAGGGATTACTCAGAATGTGACTATAAAAGGAAGAGGAATAAAAGAGGAACTCTGAATAAAAGAGGAAGAAAAAGTTGCAAAAATTATTTGAAGCCTTGATCAATATAAATACAGCCATAACTCCCAGCTTCTTTTTTGTAAGCCCTGAAAGAGCAATGCACACTGACAGTAAGAAAACTGGGACCTATGCTTCAATTGACAACCATAAGGATGAATCTGATGTAACATCAGACATCCAGGAGAATCAGGGATATTGTTGAATTACTGCAGTAAGGAAGCCACAATGATCATGAGAAATATCAGTGAGTTTCTTGAGGAAATGTCCCTGAGTATCAGTAGTCAGCCATTCTTCCTAAGGAAGGGGAGGGGATTACCTAGACTTCATCACTAATTCATTACAACTTGCTTGTGGCCATAGAAAGTCTGCTATTGCAAGAACCATGCACTACCATATGAGTAACTACTATTCTCAAACTAAGGAATCTTCTCAGCTCTTTCTTCCTCTACGTTAGCAATTTACCTTTATGAACTCTTTGTTCTACTTCACTTTTCCCATCTTTAAACTATTTTATTAATCCCAGGAGTGACCATGTGATTTTGTTGATTTGCATAGAAGGTATTTCCTTCTTTCCAGTAAACCCACCTTCTGAAATAGGTGCACTGCATACTTTATAACAGTTTGTTGGGATTATGGTTGCCTAAAAAAAATTAGAGATAGAGTTACATTATTTTCCTGCCATTGTAATTCACATTGTCGTCTTTGCTCTTCAAAAGCTAATGAGTTCAAGCAAAGAATTGCATTATTTCCACATGCAGATGTTTAATTTACATTTGATTTATATAGTCTTATAACTTAAAAAGCATTGCACCAGTATGTGCAATGCCAGTCATTAGTTTCACCTTGGCTATATGAGGTTATATTTCTGGAATTCTAGTACAGGTTAGTTTTTGTTGCAGCCTTGCACAGTGATTGCTTTTCATTTTTTTTATTTCAGCAAGGTTCTTACTATCAATGATCAGGTTTCATTCAAGTATTTCACTGAGGGATGTTTTGTAGGTTTTACTTTAGGATTATAAAGAAAAGATCAGTTTCTAAAATAAGAGATAAATGGGGAATGAAGGATGATTTCTTCAAATCTCAGCTATTTGATGAGAAAGACAAATCAACTCCAGTGGACAGATTCAGTTTGGGACATTTAGATATTTGGATGGATGTAAGCAGGCATATAAGGGACTAAATTACCATTCTAACCACAAAACTTGATTCAGTTTTTTAGTATCTACAGTCTTATAAGAAGTCCTATAGTATCTCACTTGGCTTCCGTATGCTGGTGCAGAAAATATCCTGTAATTCTTATGTCATATTTGTCAGCTTCACATAGATATCTGATTCTCTGTGGCATCTCAGCTAACATTAGATACCTAAGTTTAGGCAAGTCAGAAGAGCTTTACAGATTAATCAAGACAGGTAGATGACCCTAGAATATGGGTCAGCAATCAGACACTATGAATGGCACTCAATCATTTGAATCTACTCTGTCATTCTATGATTCTATGAATACAAGTGTTTATGCCTTAAAGTATCCAAGGTACCCACATGGGCTTAGTAGATATGACACAAGACTTAAAACAGACCCAGGCTCTTGTTTCAACTGGAGGCCTGGTAAATTACTGCAGGATACCACGAGTTTCACTGAATACCTATAGTTAGACAGACTTGTGCCTCATATTGGAGTGGATTGATTTCCCTTGTAGAGATAAGTTCTCACATCACTAACTACAGCAGGCTCTTAACTCACTACTTTGATCCTAATTAGCAGGGTAAAGTTGTATATGATGAATTACACATTATGGAATGCCCCTGGTCTCAATTCAGTTTTCTACACACAACTTTCTAGTGCTATTTAACTCCTTATTCCTAGCATGTCTAAGACATATGCACAGGTGTGGTAGATGGGACAAGGAACACAGGGAGATTTGTACCCTGCGTAGGCAGACAGAAAGGTCTAGGACACCTTAAATGGCATTAGATGCCTTTGTATGAGCAAGGGAATGGAACCTTTTGTACCTCCAATAACAGAAAAAGAGTTTAATTACAGTATAACTTTACACAGAGAAGAAAATAATTCTTGTAAATCAAGGATGTTTGGAAAAAATGTAGAATTACAAGTATGATTAAGAAAGTGTATTGTGCTGTGATTTTAATAACTCTGCACAAATTAGACATTATGAATAAGGAAACAGGTACAGCATTACCATAGCTATTACAGTCACAGGAAATGGTTTGTGGTATCCTGTACTAATAACAATGTAAGTTAAAATTAGAATTTAATGTGGATTGATTTACATTCAAACTGATGAATCAAGTGGCAGAATTCTGAGCAGTGTCTGGGTACCTTTCTGAAGGCATATATTACTTCTGACTGTTGAAAAGAAAAAGGAACAAAGACTTATTGTTTAAAATTAAAATCAGCTTGTCTGTTCAGAATTCCATTACATTTTGTGGGGAAAACAGACACAGAGCATGTTTCATGCCAGAAAGCGTAGATTATTTTATTATAAATTATTACATGTACATTCTCATCCCTGAAATTCTTGAAATCAAAAAACTGCTTGGAAATGCTACTAGACTTCCAGAGTATTATTTGAAAGTTAGGTCAGACTCAGTGGTCTGTTCTGCAAAATAGTTAGCGTAGTCTCAGTTATGCCTTTCATTTTGAACACCTGCCTACATGCCCAAGCAATCTGCTATGTGTGCTGTTATTAGACATGCTGGCTAGCATTTCTAGAACTAAGAATGTGATAAATTTCTAAGCATACTTTTAAGGAGCCATCACACCTAAGTTATCAGAATTTTTCCTCATATGCCTGTCTTCCTGCAAGATTCACGCTGCAGCAATGAGAATGAAAAGCTCAGAATTGAGAGGTAAACACTGCCTATATAATTCCTTAGTAAATCATGATAAAATTATAAAAATAACTAAATTTACTATCTAGTGTGTGTGGACAAAGTTTTAGAACAACAATTTGGCCTACTCTTCTTCATATCAGGAAAGGAAGTGGACATCACAATAGTTCTTGGGGACGACTTAGAAAAATAAAGCAGGGTGAAGAGCTAGGCTTACTCAAACTGAATTCAACTCCACAACCTATTTCAAGTTATTGATAGAGGCATGAGATACACAACAAGAAGTAGAATTTAATTTCCCCATAAGAAATTTCAGTTTAATCTCTGATTAATATAAATCAGACAACATAGCTAGGGCATTAAGTGAAAATTAAAAAAAAAAAAATATTCATGTCTCAAACATAAGAAAACATATTTCTAAGGCAGTTAATTTATCTTCTAATAACCAATAATACCACAGAGAATTATTTTTACTTAGAAAGATTTAGCAGGTGTATTTGACAAATTTTTCTGACTATCATTTTTCAAAGATCTCAAATTTTAGCATGTCTAGGTTTGATATTGTTTATCCTTTATCTGTTGATTCTCTCTCAACCTGCCCTTCCCTGAGTTTTACCTTTTTGTAAAGCAAGGCACAAGAGTTTCAAATGAATAGAAAAATATATTTTAATAATATCATAAAGCTTCAGCTGTTCTTAAAATACAACCTTAGAGAAAACTACAGGTTCTTTGAAGAACTACAGGTTCT
Source organism: Rhinoptilus africanus (assembly GCA_013400135.1). Taxonomy (NCBI): domain Eukaryota; kingdom Metazoa; phylum Chordata; class Aves; order Charadriiformes; family Glareolidae; genus Rhinoptilus; species Rhinoptilus africanus. The sequence goes on from VXBO01000343.1 coordinate 42,804, forward strand.
TCCTCTCAGAACTGAATTACTTGTTAAGGACCTTATGTTTCTTTGAGGAATCAACCCCAACTGCAGTGTTGATATGACTTCCACAGGAGCCAAATTTTCTCACTTCTCACTCTGGCTGCAACATACACTTCTCTGACTTTACTTTCACTGGCCTAGACATATAAGAGAATGAATGTCTGGAAAAGTAACTCCCAAGCTTGATCAAAACACTACAATATAAATACACCTCCCTGTCATCATTCGTGTTGCGTTGGCCAATGACAAGATGACAGATGCTCTCCCACAACTCTCACTCCAAGGAGAGGAGGAAGAGAGATAAGGAGATTTATGAGTTTAAAAAAACCCTAAACTACTTTAATGAAATATTAATAATAAAAAAGGAAATTATGAAATAGATACAATATATATACAAATATACAAACTTGAACATAGGCAGTCCATCTAAACATGAGGAGGAACCTCTTTCCCTTGAGGGTGGCAGAGCCCTGGCACAGGCTGCCCAGGGAGGTGGTGGAGTCTCCGTCTCTGGAGACATTCAAAACCCGCCTGGATGGGTTCCTGTGCAACCTGCTCTAAGGTGGCCCTGCTCTGGCAGGGGGTTGGACTAGATGATCTCCAGAGGGCCCTTCCAACGTAACCATTCTGTGATTCTATGATATAAATAAATATATATAGAACCAGATCAGGTGCCTAGGAAGATGTCACTGTCAGGCACTGGCAAAGTTCCAGTCTGGACTCAGCGACAAATGGGAACTGGAACTCACTGACCAGGATCAAAAGGCAGATGACCTGACAAGGTCCTTGTCACACATTAGTCACTGAAGAAGCAAGTCCACTGAAGAAGAGCCAACAGAGGAGCTGGAGGAGGCAAGTCAGAGAAAAAGAGCCATTGACAAAAATCCCAGCTGACCACCTTGATCGCTCATCTTTTATACTGAGTGTGGCAGATGGGATGGAACACCTGATTGGTGAGTTTGTGTCACCTAGCCTGTCCCCAGCTCCCCAGAGGTGCGACCCCTCCACAGGGTAAAGAAGTAAACAATCAAGCCAGCTGTCTCCAGTTGCCACAGCAACAAGTGTGCGCAAGAGCCTCTCCCACTGAACTGAAAGTTGGCTCTGCTCCACCCCAAACCAGGACGCTCCCCATCTCCCCAGACAGAAAATGAGGGGGAGAGAGGACCACATCTGGCAGATGGTCAGCTTGCTGCTTAGTGATTCCAGGTGCTGGGACACTAAGGTGATGATGCTATCTGGAATAGAGCTGCAACCAGCTAGCGCTTTCCCGAGTATTTGATTGAGTTTAGGAGAGTCCCATCATAAAACTAAATGGCAAGATCTGCATGATAAAGGCACTACTCTCTAAGGAGAGAAAATACTATCACAGAGAAAGAAGCAGCTGATGTACCTTCAATAAGAAATGAATACCTTAGCAGAATATCCAGCAAATGTAACAACATAATTAGCAAATATAACATTGATGCCATCCATGAGATTCACAGTAGCTTTGATGTCTTTAATTTTGCTTTCATTTACTTCTTTTTTTTCCTGATGCACTTCTGAGAACATCTGTGAGCATTTGTTTTTATTCCCAATATAAAGCTCATCAGATATCACTCAGCAACCTCAGTGTCTGGTTTTAATTATAATGAAATTCTGAAGATAGTATAATCTTATATTCTTTACTCCAAAATCTTAGGGGGAAATGCCTTGACTGAAAGAATAATTACAGATTTGAGCCCATATTGTTTTCCTGCTACGGTATGGAGACTGTTCCACCATCAAACACGGAGTTTTATACAACACATGGAATTGTAGATCTCTAATAAACAGCACTGTGGAGCAGGAAATTGGTCTGACTTATTTCAGAGAAATATAATCGATTTATTACCTTTATACCATGAGATTTTTTGGCTACACATTAATATATTCTGTCTTCCTACTTATCTTTAGTTATTATCACCACAAATAGAATCAAAATCAAATATCCTTACCATAAGACTTCATGTTATTATCTACTGAAGCAAAAATAAATATATATGTTTTTAAAAGATCTGCTATTCTCCTGCAAGAAAGCTCTCAAGGAACTGTAGGAATTAGTACCAACAGCTACACTGAGTAATCTGAAACATGGTTCTTTTCATTTTTGAAGAAGCCATGATGACAGTAGAGAACAACAAATGTGTTAAGTAACAGACTGTCTACATTCAGGAAAGCATAGCTTTTATTAAAAATTGAGTACATTCACTTTCTTTTCTTTTTTAAAATTACTTCAAGCTGCGTTCAGAGGCAAAAGTACATCCATTTTGAATAATTTCTTTGAGTGAATAAACATATTGGTACAAAAGAAGTTTAAAGGAAAAGGTTTTCAGGTGTTACTGATATTTCAGTCAACTACAAATCCCTCTCAAACACATTGCAGCTCATGTCTGTAACAGGAAGCAAAGACTAAGGTCAGGAGCAGTCCTCAGCCCTCCACATCAGTGGAAGTGAACCCAGGAGCAGCTCATGTGGAGGTTAGGAGGAACTGAAGCCAGGCTGCACCTCTCCCTGCTCACTCCATCCAGACCAAATGTGCACCAGCCTATGTGAAAAGGGTAAACTTGCTATAGCTTTCCCTTTCAGTGGTGACCCAGAGTTTGACCTACATTCTGCATCTGTAAGGGACTTTTTGTCCACTATAAACCGTGTGAATACCTTACACCAATTATTTTAAAATTTTTCACTTTTTTTTTTTTTGGTAGTAAAATAGAGATTGCATTAGTTTGTGGTTAAAGGACAAGCTCAAATGAAAAAGACAAGGGGACAAGCCTGAGTTCTGCCTCTGCAACCTCAGATAATCTAATTTGCCTCTCAGTTCCTGAAAAATAGAAGAGGAATGATAATCAATAACGTTTCATGACCTTACAAAGATACTATGTGCATCAATGCATAGCAATATGATGGGAATCAAGCCTGTGAAGAACCTCCTAATATCCTTATTTCTGAACACTGCAGGAGTTTCACGGTCATAACTACCCTGAAATTTTCCATATCAAAATTACCATAAAGTTGTGCTTTTTCCTGCTGTAGGCAGAAAAGGAGAGAGAAACTGAGAAAAAAATCCTTAAAAGGTGATTTTCTGAGCCACTCTCTCCCATCACTGTGCACTTAAGAAAGGCTTCAAAAACCCTGTGAATGAAGCATTCCATCCTCATGTTTTTGTGAGACAAGGCTCAGTGCCATCTAGGTCCGGGCCTTGTTCCACATGATGGTAACATAGCTGAAATGGCAATGCCACCATTACTCAAACCCACAACTTTTCCTGTATTATATGACTTCTTGAGCAAAAAGGATGAATGAGGAAAGGGGTCTGAAGGGAAAGTGGGCACTGTATCCCCCTTATAACATCCAGGAAATACAAGCTTATCCAGATGAGGGAAAATGTAAAGACACTTGAACTGTTTCAGCTGCTGGTTGTTCCCTAACTAGTACTGTATAGTAATTGCTGGAGCATGCTAACGGATAAATTATATAGAGTTTGCTGGATGCTAACCAATATCTTTCTGCTTTGAGATGTTTTTAATGAATTGTGTTAGCAAAAAATATTCTTTGGGATATGACAGGTATCATTTCATTTTTCTCGTGCAGACTTTATCAAAGACAGAAAAGTAGAAAAAATGGGTATACCTTCTGCTCTGTTCACTATATCCAGAGATGGGCAGAGTGAATAAGGACTGTAGAATTTGGCAATGTGTTCTTATAATTTTAAGTAATGATGACTCTGAATGATGAATCTATGGCGCACAGAGTTCTTAAACCCAGAAAGGCAGCAGTGACTCTTTACATTCCCAAACAATATAATTTTAGGACTAACTTCCCCATACAGAACATTTCCACGCTGCCACTCCCAGATATGTCCTGTAAATCAGTACAGATAATGTAATTCAAATTTTGGCCGCTTTCCAGGAAGGCTATACAGCTCATTGCTGAAGAACATAAAATATAAATTGAATGGGAGATCCGTTTTGTGGAGTTTATTGCTTTCCACTGCTGCTAGATGTATTCACACATTCCAGCTGACCTTTCTTAACTTTCACAGCAGGAGAGACTAGCTTGAATTTGCCACCTGCATTGCCCCTTTTATCCATCCCACCAGAAATTTGGGTAGCTGTAAATTAGAACAACATGAAGCTCCAGGGAATCAGTTCACAATATTAAATTTTCCTTAACTCTAGAGGCACATACAGCTGTGACACTTGGATTTCAGATAAAGCCATGTAAAAATGCCCTCACCAGGGTGCTGGTCCAGGGAAAAGGCAGAAGAGAAGGCTGATGTCGGCTAACTCTTTCCTTATTCCCTCTACAAGTGGCCTCCTGTGAGAGAGCAATGTTTTGGGGGGAAGAGGAGGGACTTATCAATTAGGACACAAATTTACAAGGTAGCTTGATTTGCAGAGCCAGCTGTATTAGCAGTACTAGAAAAAACGTAGATGGCTCAAAGTTTTAAGCTGAGGATTTCCAAATATTCTTATAAGCAGGAGATGACAGACACTTTGGAGTAAGACCTGATCACTAAGATTTGCTGTCACCCATGTGCCCTACCTCAAGCAAAATTTCTTTGTAAAGCTTGATCTCATTTTGCATTCACAGCATGCAGAACAGCAACTAGATTGTTTTCATTTGATCCTTTGGCATCCCAATCTACAGCTGAATTCCCTAATGCTTAGAAATACTCCAGCTCCTGATTTCTGGTCAACAACCTCTGAACCAAATTAAAATATCAGCCTAGTCACTCAAAAAAAAGGTCTAGTTTCAGCCTCACTTGAGGCCTCTACACAGAAAGGCAGTTTTGTAATTAAAGGTCAAGCAAGTTTGTGTTTGTTTTTTTATTACAGGTATATCACTGTTCTGTTAATGACATAAAAGTTGTGATGACATTTATTTGATGACTCCATAATTGATAACAAGATTGAGAGAAAACAAAATGTATAAATTCTCACAATGCCATCCACCATAGAGAAATATCTTTACAAGACAGGCAAGAGCAACCACGTTTTTACACTCCTGCCCCAGAGGAGGTTTTCATTAAATACATATTTATTTACAGAGATAAAGTTCAATAGTAATAGCTATTTCACAAATAGTGTCCTGCAGTTTATGATTATTAAAGTCAGCTAGTCAGCAGAGGGCACTGAAGGGAACATTATAATAGATTCCATTGATGTAATCACCACTGCCACCAACTCCTGATGGCTTGAGGCTTAGTATGAATGAGTGTCTGCAGCTCCTTGTATTTTATTAATATTGTTGTTAGTCTAATAAGAAAGCCATTTACCTGCTGTGTGTGATGAGGCTCCTTGATAGATGTTATTGCTTATTTTCGCTCAGTATTTTGGCTGTCACAGAAATATAGAATGACTTTACTTTTTGGCTTTTTTAAACTTTTTTTGAGGTATCTGAGAAAATGTTATACAATATTCTCCGTCGGCACTTCTGTGTAAATAATTGCTATTGCTTAACCTTAATGTATACCTACCCACGTTACCTTTTAAATGTTGGAATACTTCATCAGACATCTATCTGTTTTTTAATCATTGCTGAACCCAGTCAACTAATAGCAGCTCTTTTCCTTAGAGGAATTGTTATTTTGGTTCAAACCAATTTGAGTCTATTTTTCTTCTGATTTTATCTAAAGGAAAAAGTCTGATAATCCAATATTTGTGTTGGTTTTCACTGTAAAAATTTTTTGTGGTTTAGCCCCAGCCAGTAACAAAGAACCCTGTGGCGGCTCGCTCACTCCTCCCTGCCCCCGATGGGATGGGGAGGAAAATCACAAGAAACAGGCAAACCTCGTGGGTTGGGATGAAGACATTTTATCAGAACAGTAAAGTAAAGAGGAAAACAACAACGAAAATACTGATAAAAGAATATACAGAGCGAGTGATATACAGTGTAATTGCTCATCACCCAATGCCCAGCCCACTCCCAAGCAGTGATTCCCACACCCCAGCCAACTCCCACAGCTACATACTGAGCATGACGTCACATGGTATTGGAAATCCCCTTGGCCAGCTTGGGTTGGACATCCCAGCTGTGTCCCCTCCCAGCTGCTTATGAAAATTAACCCTATCCCAGCCAAAACCTGGATGCAATTCTTGATAATTCAAATGAATATTCAAACTCTTTTCATATTTTTCCTTTTGAGACCCTAACTTTCTTCTTGTAGTAATGAACTTCACCATCTACATAGGCAATTCATTTCATTCCCCGTCAGTCCTGGAAACTGCGTGTTAAGGCCTGTGAGGACACTTCCTATGACATCGCACGAATCATGAGGGGTGCTTTTAGTGATGGGCTTATTGGGAATGTAATAAGTCATGCCCAGTGATGCCGTGATTATTCTTAATAGCACAATTGTACATGAAGTTGAATATTTCTGCGGCACTGATTTTATCTCTTGTCTGCCAGTATTAAAAAAGACCAGTTTATGAAAAGGAATTTTCTGTTTTTTCTTGTTAGCAATAAACTTCCAACAATGGAAAAGAGTTCTATAGATTTTTAACTCTCTGTAGAATTATGTATCATCCATATATATTGCATATTACATATCACCCTGCAGTGATACAGGCTGGGCACCACCTGGCTGGGGAGCAGCTCTGCTGAAAAGGCCCCTGGAATCCTCTGGGTGCAAGCTGGAGCATTAAACCCAGGCAGCACAATAGGCTAACAGCATCCTGGGCTGTACAACCATGGGCACAGCTGGGAGACTAAGGGATATAACAGTCCCCATCCCTATTTAGCACTCATTATGTCACACCTGGAATATTGTTCCGGTTTCTAGTTCCCCAAATACAAGAAAGATGTTGATACACTTGGAGATGTTCAGGAGGCTGGAGCACATGATTTATGAGCAGAGCTCAAGGCAACAGGAGTGGAACTGGGAATGGAAAAGTGCGCAGAGTGAGGATAATAAAAACCCCATGGCCATGAAACCATTTAAATCTCTTGACAAGTAGAACTGCTGAGTTTTCCACAGATCTAATACCATTCTGCTCTGATTTTGAGNCATTATGTCACACCTGGAATATTGTTCCGGTTTCTAGTTCCCCAAATACAAGAAAGATGTTGATACACTTGGAGATGTTCAGGAGGCTGGAGCACATGATTTATGAGCAGAGCTCAAGGCAACAGGAGTGGAACTGGGAATGGAAAAGTGCGCAGAGTGAGGATAATAAAAACCCCATGGCCATCCATTCTGCTCTGATTTTGAGGCATTTGCAAAAGTCTAAAACCAGTTTGTTTATAATCAATCCCTGCCTTACCAGTGTTTTTTTTAATTATTATTTTAAAAAGACTTTAATGCTAAATCAACAGTCTCTTGAGTATCCGGGAAAAAGTTTCTGTAAAAAACATGTAATTTTGAAAGTGATAAAGGGCTAGGTGAGTGGCAAAGTATTTTTCAAAACTCCTAGCAGTGTCCATGATTATTTTAAAAGCTATCCTTCATTTATCAGCCAAAGGTTATCACTGTATGCTGCAACAGATATTTTCAGTAAATATGATAACACGATTTATCATTTTCTGCGGTTACTTTCTGTAATGAACTATATATTTCCAGTGCTTTGTTATTGGTCAGGGTAAGACCATTTAGTCAATCCTTTTTAAAAGTAATTCTAATACTACATAGGGGCTATGATTATATATTGATGTAGTTTTGAAACCAGGCCTAAAATTATCAGTGTTTACTTTGTCTAAATGAGGTAGTGTATAGACCTCACACTTCAAGACCACATCAAAGTGTCAGTTTTGCTGACTCCCAAGACGAGTCAAAGCCCTAGGAAAGACAACAGTTTTGTTTTAAAATCTGGAAAGAGGAAGTTAGTAATAAAAACAAAGTCATTCACTGAAAAAGATAACTTCTCCAAGCACGTGTCTATTGGCCTTTCTCCTATTACCTCCATACGCACACACCCCCTTATGGAGACAGCAGCTTGTTTTGACAAATGCCAGAATATTTAGCCAAAGTGGAATATGTAGACAAGGCTTTAAATGATCTTGAAAGAAGAGATAGGATATGAGGAAAAAATTGGAAATAGGAAGCAGCACTTTTAAATTGATTACTGGGGTCTCCTTTATGTATGTTCTCACTGGGGATAAGAATCCAAATATTGTTTTTCCGAAATCAAAATATAATCAGAGTTATACTGTATATGATTTTTCCAGTCTGTATTCAGTCATAAGTGACATATGTTTTTCCAAATTGAGTCTCTGATTTACAAATGCCATTTAAATATCTTCTGCATACCTGTTAGAATGCTTAATTTCTTTGCATAATAATTTTGGTAAACAGAGAACACTTTTAAATAAAGCATCATTTACAACATTAAGTAAAAGAAATACTGGCATAAAAACCTGCAAGTGCAATTGGGTTTGAAACTCATTGACTTGCCATTTAGAATAAAATCAGTTTAATGTAAGCACTGTGGGGCTTTAAACAGTGCAATTAAACCTTATTATATTTGACAAATAATGCCATTATTAATGAATTTTTTCAAAAAAAAGAGGTTATTTGGTTGAATTCAAATCTAAATTGCTGCAGATATGATAAGAGCCACTGTCAAGCTCTGCATAAAGACTCAGTTATGCCTGACACTGCATGGACATGCCAAATAGAGGGCCAGGGGTGAGGAACCTGCTGCCCTGCCTTTTGCACAAAACACAGGTACAGCCAATTTCTGAGCCTCCGTGGCTATGACAGTTCTGCCAAACAAGCTCTGCAGGGGAGGGTGAACCCTGCAGTGTGGTACCTAATACTTGGGTATGATGAGTTCCTTTGAGGAGGAACTTCTTTACTTTGAGGGTGGCAGAGCACTGGAACAGGCTGCCCAGGGAGGTGGTGGAGTCTGGAGACATTCAAAACCCACCTGGACACGTTCCTGTGTAACCTGCTCTAAGGTGACCCTGCTCTGGCAGGGTTTGGACTAGATGATCTCCAGAGGTCCCTTCCAACCCTATGATTCTATGAGGAATCCATGCCCTAAAACAATCTGATGAAAATTATATAAACAAAGGGATTGCTTATCACAAGCACTGAATCGAAGTGACACTAATTTTGAGGGTTTTTTTGTCTTCATGGTAGAGCAGAGTCATGAAAAAAATCCAGCTAAGGACTATTTTGGTGTGATATCCCAGGAGCTAATGAGCCCCACTTTAGGCATGCCTCATGGATACCTTGATTCTTCCTCTGGTTCCAAAGCAAAAAGGGACATTTAAATGGGGGTTGTCCTGTGTAATCCAAGCAGAGAACCATGTGTCCACATGGCTGGAAGTGCCTACATGTGCTATGGATGTGCAGGTAGGGGACAGAAGAGAGGGTGTGTGCTCTTCTGTCCCCCATGGCTTGTGCATGTGCACGTAACTCAATGTAGCGTGTCTTCGTGTGTAGCGTGTGATGGTGGAGGTAATTAGAATGTTCTGGCATCAGTTTTAGAAGAGTGTTCAGAGATTTATATTTATAAAGTTTTTAAGCATCCAGTATTGCAGTTTATCTGCTGTAGTATTGATATTGATCCTGAATGTATAATTCAGCTACTGCCAGCTAAGTGTCTGTCATTAATTAATCAATAAATTGTTTTGATGCTAATTTGATTTAAACCACACAACTTCTGTAGTTTTTCCCTATGGCAAATTGGAACCTGAATCTCCCATTTCCAAAATGATGAAATAACTAACAAGACTTGTGGGCAAGATTTTTCATGTTTGGTTTCTTTATATACATAGTTCGTTTAACTGCCATGTAAACTAGACCGTTTGCTAACTTGCAAGATAAGTAAAGGGGATGAATTCAGACTTAAATGAATCTACCATGTCCAGAGCTCCTCTGCTGAATGCTGAAATGCCTAAATAATTTACTTACCAAACAACACTACCCACATTTTTCCAGTTTCATAGGCACTTTAGTGAGGGCATTTTGCAAAGCTAGTTTCCTCCTCAGTCTAATTCAAGATATACGTGCCTTGCTGGTTCTTACCCAGACTCTCTAGTAAGGTTAGGGAAATACCCACTAACTTTCTATTAAATTGGTAAAATCTGGCTTAGGAGAAGTCATTCTTGCATCCAGCACAGAAAGCTTGGCATCCAAACTCTGAGACTGTCAAAGCCATCAACAGCTGAAAAATAAATAATCACGTCAACTTGAAAAATAAATAAGTAAGTAAAATGGAAGAATACATATTTGCAGAGTATCTAGTAGACTCTTGGGTTTTCCATGATGCCAAAGTATTCTACTTCTGCTATACATTTCTGGTATTTTAAGCAAAGAAGTTTCTGCAGCTGTATTTACTTGTTTTGATCAGATAATGAGAGCCAAGATATACTTCAGGAGAGAACACAACAACAGATGAGGGAGGAAACACATCCTTTCCTGGCAGTTGGAGTGATTCTGTTTTTTCTAGAACTGTTTGGGAAGGGAAAGAGCTCCCTCATGACAGCTGCACTGGAGCAAGCTTGATGTAGCAAGCCTCATTTTCCTCAAGAGAAGCATCATACACCTCAAGAACACAACACCTTCTGGTGTTTGTGATTCACTGTATAAAGGCCCACTCCTTTCTCCTTATAAACATTCAGATCTTGCTTAGTATCTCTACAAGGCTTTAGGATGTAAACATTTGGATTTGCATTTACATTTCATTTACTTATCACTTGCCTGGTGCAATTTTCTTAAATGTGTTTATGGGTTGCTTGCACTTGCTTGTAAACATTTCTATATGCAAGTCAACACTTCTATACTGTGGACATTTCAACATAATTTTTGAAAATATTTTCTAGGAGTCACAAGAGCATCCATTCGCTAATAGAATGTTTAAAGCAAACAATAAATTCATAAAGCTGTTGAAAGTTAAAGTCCAGCATTTTAAGGGTTTTTTAAAAAGGATTTTGAGGGTTGGTGTATGACGTCCTTCTAAGTGATCTTAGACTGAACTTTGAAGCCATAATCACAACCTTGTTTGAACTGACAGCACTTATCAAAACCAGAGGGTGAAGATTAAAGTATATCTGGCAAAGACAACCCAATTTCTTGATGATAATTCTATTTACCTTTTTGCCTTATGTATCAAAAGAGTGAATTTTTTGCAGTAGGTTTGTCTGAGAGCATGTGGTGGTAGAATTTGTCCTTCAACCATGTTACATTCTTTTGAAGGGACAGATCTATGAGGAGTTGAAGTGGTATTTGGGGGTCTCTATAGGCAGAGAGTGAATAAACACACACAGTTAAGCAGAAAAATGCACTAATTTAGACCATTTGATTTTATGTAATGGCGTAGTGCCTAAGATGTAAAAACAGTAATTGCAGTTACTTAGGGCACTAAAATGTATCTTACAGATGAAGCTGACAGATTTTCTGTTTAAGACAATCAAATTAAGAATTTAGGTAATAATTTGCATTACAGTCTCATTTATTGTTTCAAAGACAGTTTCTTTTTTTTCCTTTTCCATCCTCTTCCTCCCTTCCAAAAGTAGCAGAAAAACAGGTGTGGTTACTTTGTTAACAGTATAATTTCTAATGAATAAACTGGTCTGAGTCACACATTGTATTGGAGCCATCCTTGCCCTAAGTCCTATGCCCCAGTTCATATATTTGTGAACAGGGTAGCAATTAAATGGTTCTGTAAGGTAAGAAATCATTTAAAGTCACGCTAAGAGAAATATCATCAAGACTAGTTAGCTTAAGTGGAGTTTTAAAACCCATCTGTGCCCTACTAGAACCTTTGAATGGGTCTAAATACCTGCAACCTGTTCTTGTTAGAAGCAGTGACAGAAATAGAAAGTATATCCTAAATAGAAGGAAAAAGGACTTTGTGTTTGGTCAACACATTGCTCTCTGTCAGCAGGAGAATAACCCATTCCAAAACATAAAAAGTCTTCTGGCCATTCTGAAGTCAGGGCACAACACTTCTAAAGCAATCATTTATGCTCAGGTTTCAAATTAGTGTTTTTGCAGATTACTGCCAATCTAAGATATGCTAATTTTAAATTTCTCATTCCTCCAATGAATGAATGATAATTCTAGAATTTACTTCATTATGCTTTCGACTAAGACACTACTTCATAAAGCATTCCGGAAGATAATTACAGCTGAACAAAGTGTTTCCCAGGTAAATAGTCTATAAGTAGTGCAAATTATCCAGTGCATGTATTTTATTTTAGGATTCCTTGTTTTAGTTCCTTAACTGGTAAAGGCATTCGGAATAATTACCAATGCTATCTCATGATGCACTATAATTTTCTTCTGGAGACTGAGTATTTATTTATAGTGGTATGTCAGATCTTCTAAGGAACTTCTATCAAGGCATAGTAATCAGTCTTGGTGTTGACAGAAAAGTGCTCTGCTCTGCAATATTTAGGAGATAAAGAAGCTAAATTAACTCTACAATATACTGCCTTTGTCATCTGATTAAAGCCTAAAGAATTTGAACATGAGTGTATATACGAGAAATTAACTCAGTCATCCTTAATGAAACTTATTTTTATATTTTACTCTATATCATAAAGTATAAAGTATGTTTATTTGTGAAGAGTTCAAATAGTGAAGTCAAAAACCTTTAGTTCTCATTTAATGATTTCACAGAAAAAATGAATGAATTAAATGAACTTGAACATATTTAATTAACTGTTTTTTCCTATAAACTTTTTGATATTGTACATTAATTTTTACAGATAGCTGGCTGATAGCTTCTCCAACTCTAACAACTGTGATTTTATTGACTTGCAGAGAATAGGAGACATACCATTTCAATGTTTCAGGAAGATGTATTCTTTCATGAAATTATATTTTATTTATTCATAAAAAGCACAAGTCAAAATTCCAAAACTTTTCTTTAAGAACTGTATAATTTCTTTGCCAAAGGCTTGAAGACTGCAAAACTTAACCCTATTGTTAGGAATATAAGTTATCACTGGAGTATAGTTTATGGCCCTTACAATGGGTTAAGACTGTAAAATCTGGTACACAAAGCAAGTTTAAGGAAATAAATGAATTCCATTAAAAGTGTATGTAATAAACCAATTTATACAGAATTCTCCAGCAAAAATTGAGTAGAAATATAGCGTAGCACAAATTTTTCTCTCATTTGATAAAAAATTTGTTCAAGCACCTCCTCCTTTGAAAAGAGCAATGCCACATAAATATCACCATATCCCTCTCTCCTTGAATTCCATGTTCTCCAAATAGGTTTTTAAAACTTTATAATGGTCTGGCAAGTGACATTAATAGCATTGCCTATTCGGCTAACTGGTAAAGGCTTACTGACTTTTTGCGTTTTCCCTTCCCCTTACTACAAACACCTGTAACATCCTCATGGCAGAAAATATGATTTGTGCCATATGAATGTTATTTGTATTCTTGGTACACAGTGGTGAAGTCCCCCTTAGTGTTTCAGTTCAAAACAGGAGTGCACTTTTGAAGTGGTCACCTACCATGCTTTAGTTCGCATCACATAATAAACCTTAAGTGCCGTAAGCTAGATGAAATCAGATGGAACTAACCTAGGAGATATGGTCCAGAACTTCATGTGATGTGCTCCACCAACTCATGGGGCATTCAGTCTACACTAATGGTCTAGAATTAGTCATAAGTCTTCAGAAATATGGGCAGAGCAGTCACTGGAATCACCTCATCAACTCATCTCTCTACATATTGGCTCCCATTTGTCTGCACCACTGGCAAATTTAGATATAGTGGAGCTCTGTCCATGATTAATAATTTTAATTATTACTAAAATAGAAATAAGTAACTGTTGAGGTAACTAAGTTATGTACACACAGGCGAGTGTCTGACCACATCAAGCAAAGGCATGAGTTAATACAAACACCTTGGTTGTAATTCAGGAATACTTGAACTGCATTGAGTCCATTGGGTATGAACTGATTATGAAACATTTAGATATTTCTCCCTTCATTCACCCCCTCTTCCCGCCCCCTCATATCAATTCTACTCTTCCTTGAGGTTAATCTATTTCACTTACCAAAAATGCTCCATCAGCTGTTTGTTTCCTGCTTGCATGATACACATCTCTTCATTAGCGTGAGTGAGACAAAAAATATATTTCAGAATTGAAAAGGACCATTCTGCTGCATGAAAGTCTTTCTTAGGTTCAATGGCAACACTGCTACATGACAGCATTACTGCCTTGTTCTTCAGGAAACCCTCCCACGGGAAGTTTCTCCCGGACCGGCTCTGCTGAATCATCTCGAGGCTGATCACCTTGAGGCCAGCACGAATGGTGAACCTCAGGAGGCTCAGCTGGCAACACCTACAGAATATGGAATGCGAGAAAGATGTATTTTCTCTTTCCTGTTGTATATTTTATTCTGATGTTATGACAGGGTTATTAGGCTCCAAGTGGAAATGAGGAGGAGAAAGTGAGTGACAACATGTAATAAAAATAATGACTAACTGTTGCAGGCTGAGAAATTGGGAGATGTGATGGGAAGAAAGGAAACTCTAATAAAGTATAGAGGAAGTTAAGACAGAAGAAAAGTGATATTTAACTCTTCTTTTCAAGACCTTGCAATAAATTCATATCCTGTGAATATACCTCCCTCCAAAATATAATAACTTTCTGGTTTTGCTTCATTTGAAGCAAAGTTTTACATTTCAACATAAACTCTGTCTCATATTATTAGATTATTTTAAGCATTTAAAACAGCTGGAACTTTCAGAGGGACCATTCTGATCTACTACTGTATGAATTTATCTGTCATAATACCAAGCATAGGTTTTTTGGTAGTCCCTTTTCTATCATCACAGAACCTGAAAGTGAATCTTAACTCAGTAAAGACTTCCAGACTTTATTTTTAATTCTTAAAAATAGAAACAAATAAACAAACAAATCCCTTTCTCTAATGCAGGAGACATAGACATGTTAAGCCAAGAAAAAATATACAGTAGACCCATGAGTAAATCAGGTGTCTATTTTTAAACTGAAATTCAGCTTTTCTAATAAAATACTGGTTTTAATCATTCCAGCAGGCTCCTAACTCATAAATAAGAAAGAGATGATATTTGTTCATCTATTACTATTTCTTTTATCTTCTGAACAATTTATAATAGTGCTTTCTCGAGGTACTGTTACCAAAAGTGGACACAAATAACTCTTTCCATAGGACATACAATGGTAAAATTCCCTTCTAATTTACATTTGAAGTTTCCCGAATTTATCCATGAAATAATAGAAGCACACATCCACATTCTCAAAATCCATGTTCCATACATTATCTCACTTGGCTGCTTCATCCCTCTTTAAGTCGAGGCTTTTCAAAGTAGTGGTAGCTCTCTCACGTTACACTATGACCTTTTTCTTGTTTATGAGTGCATGACGCTGTGTTTATTGCAATTAAAGTACAAATCATAAGGTCAGCTACCCATGCAGTGTAATGGTTATGCTGATATGACCTGTCATAACTTCCTCCTCCATTTGTTTTTTGTCACATTTGTGAACTTTGTCAGCAATATCTTTATGTTCTGTTCATAGAGATACCAAAAAACAAAAAACTGGGAACTTATCCCTAGGAGTCATACAAGAAATAGATACATTAGTGGAAGATTTCCCTTTTTTTTTTTCCTTTTTTTTTTTTTTCCTAATTGACTGTTTCTATTCATCAGTCACTTTCTTCACCAGTCCAGATTTTTTTCTAGATTTGTTCTTTGCTTAGATTACTGATACAAATTTCAAATACCCTTCTTTGCCATTATGAAGTATTTCATTTAGGCAAACCACAAAATCAAGAGAGCTAATGCTTTTCTGTCCTATATCCTGTTCTTTCAATAAAAATTATTCTTTGGTTAACTAATGAACAATTCTCAAAACAACAATTTCTTGCAGGATCTGAACTGTACTTTTCATAAATTGATAAAACTACTAAAAAACAGATGAGTGGTTTCTTAACTAGACCTTTTTTTTCTTTTTAAGACATATACATATAAACCATACATTAATACTAAAAGTCAGCATCAATTACACTTTCTTAGAGAACAAAAAGAAAGGGGACTAAATTACAAACATCCAGGCTTTAGCAGTGTTTGATTTGTATTGCTTTCCTCTAACCTCTGCTTTTTATCTAGCATTGACTGTAAAATGAGATTAAGAAGGATTAGGAAGTACTTGTCTTACTTATTCTAGGAGGTAAGCTTTTATTCTATATGAGGATTATAAAATTCAGCAAAGGAAATATTGCATCATCTTTGATTAAAGCGAATGATACACCAACAAAAGAAAAATAAAAATAATTCTATGCCTTAGGCAAGAAATTAATTTTAATGGACTGAATGAACACTCTGTTCTATATATTAAGATTTTACTTTGTATTTTACAGCAAAACCTCCTGATTGAATTTGTTCCATTCCTAATATCAAAATATACTTTGCTTAAATTGCATGACAGAGAAGATGAGATTGAATTGATCAAAACAGTCAACCACAGATAATTTTAGTGGTGAAGATTAAGAGTTTCCGCAATTATATGATGCCTCAGTAAATGTGGTGTATCCTGGATTGTGTTGAGTTTGTAGATTTGCCTATTCATATCTCTCAGTACACAAATTAACAAAACCCCATGAATTTTTTAATATACTCCTGCATTTCTCAATCTTCAATATAGCACCACTTATAATACCAAATTTACCAACTGGTCTTAATTATAAATAGGAGCTATGCTACACAGGAGGAGTTCATTTTTAATACTTGAAAAAGTTGTTCTGAATTATTATCAGAATAAAAAGTGAAAAGCTGGTTTGTTTCAAGGTAGAATAAAAGATAGTCAGGACCACAGCATCATGGATCTAAGCACACAAAAGCTGTGTAGTACACCCAAAAATATGAGTACAAAAAGCTGCACTCACAGGTTTGTATCAGCTGCTGGCACAGTGTAAGCTCAGGGGCAAACACATATTTTGTTCAAATTCATATAATTTTATATAAATGCACAACAGTAATTCCCTTTTTAAATGACATCATCAGTAAAGTAAAGTAAAAAGAAAAAAAAGAGAGAAAAGAAGATAATAATACTATTATAATCTACTCCTGGAAAACCAATACATCCGAATCATACTAATATGCATGGCATCAAGACAGGGAATATTCAGTATCATTTGCAAGACTTTGCATTTAACGTGCTGGTATTTAATTTACATTCAATTTTAAACCAGAGCTTATGATGCTTGTGTTTTGAATTAATAAAACATGTTTTGGAGATTATTACAATCCCTTTATTTACACTGCAGTATAGATGTACATTACCAACTATAATTCTAAATCGATGTATTTGGGCTGAGAGGAAAATTATGGTTTTGCAAACAGTGCCCGACTAATTTGAACCTAACTTACTTTTTGTCTTACAACTTTATAAAACTATTAGAACTATTAGCCTATTTTACTATTAGACAATTGAAACTAAAAAAAATTAATAGAATTTTTTAAAAATTCATTTTAGGTAAACATTTGTTCTTATTTCCCTCATTATGAAAACATACCAGCATATTTTTACTCTTCTATTTAAATTGCTAGATTTTGACACTGGATCAAATTGAGTGTGCTGATTACTCAATTCCCAATCCAATGTGGTATCAGATATAGGTTCACTCTTCTGTCTCATAAGTTTGTAACCAAAATAAATAAAAGGCACACCTCATCTATGTCTTACAAGACTTCAGAAATCTGGCCCTGTGATACAAATGTATTGTCAAATTAGCACATGATGGCACAGAGTTATACATTAGTTTTAACGTCACAAATATAATTATTTCTATAGAAGTCCCACTAGAGAAATAATAGCTTAAACAATACCATAAACTTTTAATAAAACACCTTTTAAAATGTCACTGTCATTTCAGGCCTATGCAGTGGTTCAAATTTCTTTCTAATGCCTAACTGTTTCTGATTACTCAGATCTAATCCTTGACACATTTACTGATGCGAAGCAGACATAGGCAGACCCTGCATTAATCAGTCTTAGGCATAGCAGGCCCAATTGCTCATTCTGACGTTACTTTGAGCCTCCAAGGTATATGAGTGTGCTTTGCAAGAAACCCAACCTCAGTTTCCTGGAAAACTAAAAGCATATTCTATAGGCTATTTACAGCCCCAGGCCATAATACTCAAATAAATATAGTGACCCACACAAAAAGACCACCAGACAGGAAAAGTGAACATGACCAAGATGCTGACAATCGTATAGAAAACAAGTGAATTTTTCTTCTCTGATCTTGAGACTGAGTGGACCAACATCAAAGACAGCTAATTTCTTTTACTTCTTCTAAGAGGATAGTAGCATCTAAGCTATATGATGGAAATGATCCCTGTCCCGTGCTAAGCTCTTAAACGATACTCGTGCTACCTTGCCTAACCCAAAGCTACAACAGGAGTCCTGCTGAGAAATTAATGATCTAGTTAGTCATGTGCCAGTGCTCAGCTTTGCTCCCTCACCCTTTTGACTCTATCACTGTAAGTGCAGGCAATAAAGCACAAGGCAACGTATCTCAGCCGTACAAGCTCATTTGTAGCCCAAAGACAACAGCGAAGCCTTTTGCCGGCTCAGACCATCAGAGCAGCTTTCAGATGCCTGGATTAACCAAAAAGATACTGGTTCAGGCTACAGCAGTTTGAAACACTGCAAAAATATTCCAGGAGCCTGAAAGGAATAGAAGTAGTTACAATCATAAATTGATTTAGTGGTGTGCATTGTTTTCTAGCGTACCCATTCATCTTTTGTCGCTACTTTGGACCTAGTTACGCTTTCTGTACTTTGCTTTCTCTTTCCAGAAGTGCTTCCCAGTGGCCAGCTGAGTTTCTAGTTCTTGATAGTCTCAAAATTAAATCTTCTGAATTTTTTATGTCCAACCAGAATGGTGCCTACATGTCAGCAGCTTGTCACCTTGTTTCTGGGTTACAGGCAGCTACATCTCCATTGTCAGGAGCAAGCACAAGTAAACTTCTTGAAAGGTCTTTGAAAAATAACATGTTTTATTTAGCACCTGTAATAAAGTTCTACTATTAAAAAAAAAAAAANTATAAAAAAAAAAAAAAAAAAAAAAAAAAAAATCACCCAGCTAAAAGCCTCCAGACACATTTAGTCTCACTTAAATCTATATTTCTATCCAGGCAAAATTGGATAAAATCTCTTCCTAAGTTTCAAGAATAATTCCTGTACACAGCAGGCTCTTCCTAGACGTGTATGGCTTTCTCACTCTACTACTTCCCCTGAATACAACTATGGATTTTCATTTCAAACCCTGCAGGGATTATTTCACCTCCATGGGCAGGATTAATCAGGATAAATATAGACATCTACGTCTGAACTAGTTGTCTAGACTTTCGATAATGTCAATGGAAAGCAATAAACACTCTGCTTGTGATTCATTTCACACCAAAATAAATCTCTAAAATAAGTCAGATGAATCATGTTGTAAGGCAACCTATTTCTCTCTATTACCTATAAAAGGACATCAGTCAACGAGTTCAGATGAAGAGAGCTACATCTGCTCTAATGAATCTCACTCCAAGCATTTTCTGGGTTGGTGCCCTGTCAGTCAATGCAGTTCTTCACGCTGGAGGAGGTATGGGAACAGGAAATGAAAGCCATGTCTAAGGGACAGCTGTTAGCTATGTCTGATGATGGCTATTCAACCTTGCTATCCCAAAAGATACCATACGCAGTACTTTTTAAAAAGTAGCCCTACAGTTTTCAGAGAATGCTACAGTACCTTTAAAGGAAAATCAAAGAGCATTCTACTAAGTCTTCACACATTTTTTTCTTCTTTATTCTGTGTTGGGCAATGACACCACAATTTAGAAGCTGTTAGAAGTTCTAAAATTTCTTGATCATATTTGTGAGGAGAAGTTAAAAATTAAGCATCTGTAACATCTGAAAATGAGAGACAATGCCAACTATGGTTACAAGGCTCTCAAAGCCAAGATCACAGGCCGTATCAAAATGCAAAGATGGCCCTTGACAGTTTCCTAACATTTTTTACTAGTTTTCACAGCTGCAATATTTATAACACCACAATGAAATCCCAACCATAATTTTCAAAGAAAGGTTGCTGCTAAATTCTTGTTGTTGGGATTTCATCCCTGATTTTCACACATGTGAATAGACTTTCATTGCTGCATTTTTTTCTTCTGTAGTGGAAAAATTGGAGAGTACTGGGTAATCAGCTCTTATTTGCCTCAAAATGTGCCATTGTAGTTTAATATCAAGCTGTCAGATAAGCAATCACTAGTTACAACATAAGGACTGTAATGATTTGTTAGCAATTGTTTTGTCTTTTTTAGGGACTAGTTTTCAGAAGTGCTGAGCAGTTTCAGCTCTTGGAAGAGCCAGACCTTTTTGTGAACGTATGGTAAAAAAACCCAGGTCACACTACCAAATGTGTACTGAA
Source organism: Rhinoptilus africanus (assembly GCA_013400135.1). NCBI lineage: Eukaryota > Metazoa > Chordata > Aves > Charadriiformes > Glareolidae > Rhinoptilus > Rhinoptilus africanus. The sequence continues at coordinate 63,219 of VXBO01000343.1, forward strand.
ACAGAAAGATAATATACAAAGGAAAGGATCTAGCTTTGTACTGAAATTCCTGCTGATTTTCCAGAAAGATTTGCATGTCTTAAGAGGAATGTTTCTAATGCATTTGACAACAGGAGAGGCTAATGCAACCAGTGTAGTAGTTTAATAAGGATTTGAGAAATAGAATCAACTATTTAAAAGTTGTACAGATATAGTTAAACACTTTATCTTGTGTATAAACACACTTGAGACTCTTTTGATTAACCTTTCTTTGGCAGCATATAGAAGTGGTCTGAGTGCATAGTTAATGTTTATCACTCCTTAAAAAACTATTTTGGGCAATATTAGACTGTTTTATATATTATTAATAACCTGTGACGAGTATTGGGAAAAGTAATTTCCATCAAAGTCAACAGGTGTTTTTTCTTCTTTCAGGCAAATTTTTCACATGTGAAGGCAGAGCACTGGGGTCATTCAGATCACTCATCCTAAGTTAATTATGTCCTTAAGTACCTGGCTTTTTCAGAGCACCTGTAGTAAGTGCAGTGCAGGCTGGGTCCTTTGTTCACAAGGATAACTGATTGATTTTTTGTCTTTTTCATAACAGTCATAATAGCATTCCCATAGCACAAAACCGATGTAATTTGAATCAGAATTTTTCTGTGTGACCTCGACTATGATCTCCATTCTCCCTTATCTCATATCCATTTTAATTAGCAAGGTAATGCAGCTAGCATCATTTGCTTAACTGAATAAATATACTCCGTGAAACCATCTAGGAAGGCTGAATATCAGGAAAATAAATAAAATCTTCTCTATTTTGAAGTTATTAGACGTTCTAAAATACATTCTAGGACAATCACCTATCCCATGTCTGAATCACCTGTATAATCCTGAGAGGATGTTTCCATTTAATACCTATAACATCTCCACAACCACTTTCTGTCTTTTTGTCTCCAATATCTCAGTTTTTCTGGGATAAGTATAGAAGTTTCCACCTCCTTGTAACATTCTGAGGAATTATAAATCCAAACATTAGTTAGCTTAGAGTCTAAACAAATAACATTTTCTTCTCTATCTTAATGGCTGTGATTCACAGCTTAACACTATTTTGTTCCCCAGGTATAATACCAATAGGTACAAGCAGTTCCTATTTCTATTAGCTTATTTCTCTGTTTCTAATTCTGATGTCAAAATGATCACTTTTCCTTGGCATGCCTTTCTGCGCTTCTCTCAAAAATCTCTGTGGTCCTTTAACAATTGAAAATCTATTTCCTGCAAGTGGTGATTCAATTTTCCAAGTTTGCTTCTAATATACCTCTGACAATGTTCTCATTATGGGTTTAGTCCTGCTGATAGCCATCTGCCATAGTTAAAACTATGAATTCCAATATGTCTTTAAATTTTAAAGAAGGCTAGAAAAAAAATCTCTACTTACTAAAAAGCCAAGATTTCAATGATGGATTTCAAGCACCACTGAAACTCTTAGTGAAATAAGTTAGAAAATATAGGTATCTGTTAGAAGGCTGTATTTGTTCCTCTAAACTGACAAAAACTATTAACATGCAGAAATCCCTCACTGCAAGGTTTAAGACTTATTCTTTAGAAAAATCTACAAATACCTTCTTTTTATGTTTATTGTGCCATTCCTAAGGGAAAATTTTTAAATTCTTTTTTCTCATCCTCTAGCCATAAGGACTGCTGGTGCTACTTCTAGTCTGGTATGGTTGGATGATACAAAGTCATTACCTTCAGACCATGGGTTGTCAGCAAACAAAACTTCAGTTCATCATATCATCATTTACCATTTTTTTCTCTTATAAGCTTTCTCTTGTCTAGCTGCCTTTATTTTTCCTTATCCTCCTAAATAATGTACTTTCTTCCTTAAATTTGTTAATCTTATTCCTTAACACTCAACTTGGATCACAATTAGAATTAATTTCCAGTCAATATACACTGGATTTTATCATTTCTTTCTGTTTCCACCACCCCCTGTCAGTATCCTCATAAACTAGGAAATCATTCTTGTTGGTACCCTTAGCGACCAGAGATATCATTAAGATATGCAATTAGACATTGTAAGATTATATATGTAAATTAGGTTCAACCATGCTGAGAGGGAATTTTCCAGGCCTCAGAATAACAATATTTTGGTGACTTATGTTAAAGTCACTGTAAAATAGTTTCTGTGGGAAGAGTAAAGATTTAGAGAAATTGAATGAATATTAATTAAAGTATTTTATGTGGAGTATATTTGCATGAATGTTAGATGTTAACTAGGATTATCATTACTTGAATGCTGTAAAGTAAAACATGAGGTACGGTAGAAGTGCATTCAGAAAGGAAAAAATCATAAAAAGCTAATGACTACTTATCTAAATAGCTTAGCCAGCATGTAAACAATTTAGCTTCAAGCTAAACAGGGAACACTGTGGTAATTGATATATTGCTTCATACTAGTTGGTGATTTAGGTATTCCATTGCAAGACAGCATCCATTAGAGTAGATTGGAACATATGCAATAAAAAATAGAATCATAGAATCCTAGGGTTGGAAGGGACCTTAGTAGATCATCTAGTCCACCCCCCCTGCCAGAGCAGGGCCACCTTAGAGCAGGTTACACAGGAACGCGTCCAGGCGGGTTTTGAATGTCTCCAGAGACGGAGACTCCACCACCTCCCTGGGCAGCTTGTTCCAGTGCTCTGCCACCCTCAAGGTAAAGAAGTTCCTCCTCATGTTTAGTTTTAATACAAGATTTTACTGATGAAAAAGTAATAGGCTTTAAGATGACCAACAGGCAAAACATCCATAAAATTCTGAGTTGCTTATAAGACATTTTTCAAAACATAGGATTAACCAAATCCATGTGCTGTTCTGCCTCTTATCTCTTTCTGGAGAGAAGAACTAGCTGAAACTTGCAACAAGAGACTATTTCATTCACCCAAGAACTTAAAAGTAGTTTCCCAAGACATTTACTATTGGGAAGCCTAACAGAAAACAGCCCTAGCTCCTCAGATTTCTAAAATTGCTCCATATTGCAGGCATGCAAAGGGTTCATACATGTTGCACATAACATTTTTTTGATGTGTTGATCCTCATGAACTAAAACTACTTCACATTCATGTGAATTCATTTTAAACACTAAAAAGATCATAACACTGAAAGAAAAGTTATAAAGCAGAAGATTATGCTACTAAAATGTGATTCTAGATTAAATTTAATTGTATTTTTTCCTCTTCAGCTGTTTTTCTTCTTTGGGTATTTTTTAGGAAAGCAGCCTAGATCTTTTTTTTCAGTCATGACTACTGAAGTTGAACTTTTGCATCTCCCTTCCTTCAGTACCAAATTCTTCCAAATCAGTTCTTTGTAGGTTCACTCTCCAAACCTGGGTCACATGTTGCCATTCAGTGAAAAGCTAAGTAACATTCCCTGGGGGCTTCACTAGTGTTTTGTTTTGTTTTGCTTTGTTTTGATTTGCTTAATAGCACCACTTAAAAAATGTAATAGGCTTATTGCAGTTTGTAGTATTTTTGAGGTTGTTACATCTTTTAAGTAATGTATTTTTAGATGTAACTAATGTTTGTATGTTTTATTTAATTCACTGCTTGCTCTTGACAGAACCTACACATGGCATTCATAATGCTTTATACAGGGACAATATTCACAGAGTTTTTTCTGCCTTCACCTTTTGTCAGTTTTAGGGTTCTGTTCTTGCAGTTGTAACACACAGCCACTAACCTCAATTGTAATCTCGAGTAATATTTGCATCATTGCTGGCAGATTACCTATACAGTGTACGTGAGTGTACAAAGCATATGTAATGAGTGTACAAAGCATAACCTTATTTTGTATGATAGTGAACTTTAATTGGATATACACCGTAACAAGAGAAAAAAAAATTGATAGTAAATAGCCTTTTTTTTTATTCACTATGGATGTGCCATTGATTTATTTTCATGTTCTGCTTTTAGTCATGACCTTTTTGAATCTGCTTAAATAGTCAAGTTGAAACAATTTTGTTTTAACTGATTTTGAGAAGTCATGCTGTTGTTAGTGATTTTCTTTTTCCTTGGAAAGTACAAAAGCATCTATGAACATGCAGTTAATCAGCCTGCTTGTCTGAAATATCTACTAACTGATAGAAAAGGAACACTACTTCATGAAATTGGAGAGCTCTTTGCCTGACCACTTTCTCCTGTTTGAGAAAAGTTGCCCTCCAAAGTGTCTTGGCATATTTCAAACAGGATATTTATCTTTTGAAAATAACTATTGATTTTTAGTTTGTAACTTGAGACTAATTAAATAGGCCTGAGTTTCTGAGTCAAGCCTTCTTAGATTAATGGGAAAAAGGATGTTTCAGGAACTAAGCTGCTAAGCGTGGCTTTGGAAAATGTATTATTTTCTTTGTTCTAGTAAACATCGCTTTTATGACCTTGGAAATTCAGGACTGGAATTGTAGAGCAATGTAGTCACTTAAGGATGCAGTTAGGAGCTACAAATGATAATTTGTTTATTCTTTGCAACACTGAAGAGCAATTAAGACGCGTTTAACTGTTGGTTGGAATTAATCTCCATGATTTAACTCACCTACAGAGGTATCTATACCAGTAAAGCAGCCAGTACCTTGTCAAAAGTTTTGGCAGTAAAATATTCAATTTTAATGTGTTAAACTGGCCTGGTGGTCCCTGACTCAGCTTTGGCCAGTTCTTACTCTTCCAGACTGCTCTCATATGCATTCTAGGAATTTAAGGGAGTAAGGAATCATTCTGCTGAGGCAATTTGGATGCAAAAATCCTGTTTGGAGACAAAAAGACTAAGGTAGCAGAGAACACGCCCTAAAACCCTCTGGCCCTAATGCTAACTTACTATTGTGTAGATGTAGCTCTTTCTTGCTGAAGCTACACCCACATTAGCAAACGTTGCCAAGAAGTAAAAAAATGCAAAAATAACAAGCTAATGAAGCTTGCCGGCTTCTAGGTCGGAGTGGCCTCTTGTCTGGTCACCGTGGCAGGCGAGCAGAATGAGCTACAATCTATCTACCACATCCATGTAACCCTACCTCAGGCGTAAATCATTTCAAAGTGAGGGTAACTGAACTTCTCCGTTTGGCAGGAATGTGGCACTGTACCTTCGAGATCTATGGTGTCACTGAGATAGATGTATTTGACACTCATGAAATGATTTGATACTTCTGAATATATGCTTTCTTGATTAAAATAACAGGTTAAAAATTGCTCCAATTTTGTTTAATTCAGTATTTACTTAAACCAAAAATAGATAAAAAATGACACCAGACTTGAGGGGTCTACAGTGATTCACATTCTTTTGTATTTACTCTTATAACTCAGAAAATTAATTTCTATTGACAATTTTGGCAACTTTTTCAATTTTTCACTTGCTCAAGAAGCACCTTAGCTCAGCGGGTGAAACTTCAGTTTCAGAATGAACCAGGTGGAAAGATGGATTAAAAATAATCAAAGTGAAATGGACAGTAGGTGGGATAGAGAAGTCAACTAAGAAATGAAAGCTTTAAAATATCTGTCTTACATCTTACTTGTCACAGTAAAAAGAAAAAAACTCATCTTGCAGTGGAAAAGAGAAGTTAAGATTTAAAATGTTATCCCATCTCTCCTTATCAGCCATGTTCTTACATCAGCAGCCTACCACAAGGTAATGAAGCACACAGAAAACATGACTTAGATATAATAAAAAATGAAGAGGCAAATTGTATTCTGTTCTTATCTCCAGTAATGTTTGACACCTAGCATACATTTATAATCAGTCCAAATAAACAATCAACCTCATAAAGATTTTGGTAAAAAATTAGCACAAGAGCAGCAATCCTAGTAATCACTAGAAATTATGCTAAGGAGAAAAGAGTGAGTTTATGGAAGAGCCAGTCTCAAAATATAGCTTACAGCAGCAAAAGAATTTCATATCACAATTAGATAATAAAATATCCTGCTGCTTTCTGGAAATATCAGTATATATGCAGAGAGCTTTCTAAAGACAACCATCATATTATCTATTGTGTCTGCACAATCACCATCATCTTGTTTCACATGAACTTAAAGATGTTTTGATCTCAGGGATATCAAGGCAACTAAGACAAAGCCACTCAGATTCCTAACTCCTAGAGTGTCATTTTGAAACCTGAGTTGGGTTCATAAGTGTTCATATATGTTGCAGGCAGAAAGATAATCTCGCCTAGGACCTAGGATACTCCTGAAACCCTACTTCTGTCAGGGTGTAGACACTTCATTAAGGTAAGGTTTCAGACACATAATCTTTTCCTTAGGGAGGTACGATCCACTTAATGAAAAAAGTGCCCACACATTTGCTTGTCTTTTTCTCCTTTAGGATGCTCCAAACTCCTGTTTTATTGGCCTTCTTCAATGTGTTCCAAGTGGGTGACAGCCCAGTGATAGTATGATTAAGCAGCTCTAAAACTTTGAGTTAGTAGAATTTCAGCTACTGAAAAACATAGCTTTTGGAGAATGATTCAAAGGAACTCAGTAACACAATTGTTAGATGGAGATTTAGGAAGGAAGGAAGGAAGGAAGGAAGGAAGGAAGGAAGGAAGGAAGGAAGGAAGGAAGGAAGGAAGGAAGGAAGAGACAAATAAGAAGACAGTGATAGATAAATGGAGAAAGAGAGACAAAGAAAGAGGAAGAAAGAGAAAAGGAAGTAATTAAGATCTGAAAGTTAGATTTAAGTTATTGTTTTAATAAAATGCGATGAAATAGCTGAAATTAGCAATTGAAATGCTTGAGAGTTAAAATTATGCATGATAACACTGAGATTGAATATACTGAATAATTTGCAATCTGTAAAAAAGACATTTATTTTTAGCTTTCCAAAAATAAGAGTAATAAAAGAATGAACTCCATAAGACATTACACAGAAAAACAAAAATCAAGAAGAAACTATAAAGGCAATTAAGGATTTTTACAGCTTCTCATGTGCTAAACAAAATTTTTTTATCTTCCATAAAAGAAATATGTTAAACTTACTTAATTGGTGGTGAGAACATGGACATAGAAAATAGATTTAGTAGTTACAAAACTAGATTTGTCTTTGAGGGTTTTATTTGGAGGGTTTTTTTTATTATTATTAGGCGATGTGCTGCGAACAGAATACTCAGTGAATTATGTGAAGAATTTTGGCGGTATTAGAAATAAGTGCTTAGGTTAAAAACTTTATTGGGAGCCATAACAAATAAACAATGTTGGAAAATGTCCATAGACATGAATTCAGCTTCCTTAAAATCTGTCAGTAGTAAACTGTAGAGCACCATTCTGGCTAGTAATACTTATTGACAAGGGTAAGACTTAAGAAGAACATTTTCTTTGTTAATCATTTTGGCAGTAATTGAGATATACATAAAATAAACTCATACAAGCATAAAATACATGTTAAAGTGTTTGCCTATTTTCACTGAAATTTTGCTAGATATTCCAAAACCAATGGCATATAGGTTTATTGTGATGAAAATAACTGGCAGCGATCCTTTTTCATTCCAAAAATTTGAGCTTACTTAAAGTATTCTATTTGGAATGTATTTTCTCTAGCTTTGAGAGCTTGATAAGGATATGAATATAAACATCCAGTTCCTGGACACCGACTCCATTAGACAAAACACCACAAAAGGAGAACAGAGGTAAACATTGAACTGATGCAGAGATTTTTGAAACTCGTGGTGGCTCATGGTGTTCTTCATCATTTTGACAAAGCCAAACATTTAGGACTTAGGTTTCAGGAAATATTCCGGGTCAATCAAAACTTATCAGAACAAAAACTCTAGGTGGTTTGCAGTCTGTAGGACAACTGAGCTTCATGACAGCTGGTTTCAATCAGCAACAAAAAGAAGATACAAAGCATCATGTACTCTAGTAATTTCTAGCTGATTAGATTATTTTGAACTATTGAAATTGAACCCAGCTATATGATGACCAGAGAATCAGGAAGTTCAAAGTGCACAGATAATGTTGCTTTCACAGACTGCCTTTGTCTGTGTCTGTCTACTAGGAGTAATGAGATGGTTTTTAACTGTCAGTTTGGTGTTATTTAGAACATAAAAAATAACAACTTCCCATTGCTCTAAGTAGCTTTTACTCCAAATATTATTACATTTTCTTCATAAAACCTCAGCCAATAGTAGGAAAATATAAATTCCCTCACACAAAACAAGTTACTTGATAATTCTATAATTTTTAAAAAATCCAAGGGTATATTAACAACAATTGGGATTTTTTTTCAGGGGAAAATATGAAAACATTTTTTTTGAAAGGATAAAAAATTAAATTTAGAAGGAGCTGGTAGACTATTACAACATAATCAAAACATCTATGTAATTCCAGCAAATGTGATTACCCTTTGGGGTAGTATCCTTTGGCTACTCCCGATGTGACTTACTAGTTTGTGTCTTCCTAAAATGTAGAATCACCATAAAACCTCTGTAACTTCAATACTAGGATCATTTCTATATCACAAAATTTAAGTTGAAAGTTGTCTCACAAAACAGCTACCTACCCCTGAAGACTACACCAGTAGATGCTTTATGGCAGTGGCAATGACTTAGTTTTTTGATCTTGCAGGCAGCTGATAGGGCCAGGTAGGTGTGCATACAGCTGATCTCTCGCACCACAATAAAACGGCCACATCCAGACTGTCTCTTTGCCGACCCTCAGGCTCCTCCTGGATATTGCCTGAGAGCGCGGTGCCTGGGCTGGCGTGAAACACCATGGACAAGCCACACTCCAGAGCCCAGATCCAATCCCTAGCCTTGTTTAGGTACTAGTAAAGACACAGCTATGGAGCCACAGTAAAGCAAAGACAAGTGAAGTGAATAATACAATGAATGAGAGCAGATATAAGAGGAATGTTCCTCCAAAATCAGTCCCTGAGATAAGGTATTCCATTCACTAATGTACTGCATATGCCATTGAATTTATTTAAGTTGTGTCATCCTGTCTTTGATAGCAAAACAAAAAAATTATATTCCAAGGAAGGATATATGGGCCTGAGCTTGCCTTCTGTTGACTTAGCTCAGGATGCCTATTTAGTGGGGTAGGCAGGTGCCAGGCATGAGGCTCACAGCTGCACATTGAAGCCAGTCAAATACATCCCTGCATCCTTGGTCTTTGAAAACTACGTATTGTTAAGAAGGCAATTGTTAAATGGATACTACTGTGCCTACAGAGTCCTTGAAGAGCGATTAGCTTTTAGACAAAAGAAAAAAGTTTGCTTTCTGCCATTAGTATCTTTAGATGAAATCAATTCTTGGGTAGTCAACTTTATCTGATTCCCATTTGCTTACGTGTTGCTTAATCACTTCTGTTCAAGAGATGATGAATAAAAAAATAAATTGCACTTTATATATAATCAGATCCTAGGTTGAGTATTTTTTCCTGTAATGGGAAACTGCTTTTTAATATTCTCAATTTTGCTATTACATTGCAGATCCATCCCATAGGGAAATAAGTTAAAGAAAACAAATAATCAATTCTCTCATGTCCTCATGTCCCTCTATACATAGAAAAGCTGCTCATTAGAAAAGTTTATGGACTATTAATTCGATTATTCTATAGTTTTACAAGACAGAGTAGGGAAGACAGGAGGAAAATATTTTTAAAGGAAGGACTTCTGTCCTTCTTTGATGTAAATATATTTTGTTGTGATAATTATCTTTTAAGTATGGTCTTTGATGTGTGAACTACTTTTCCCAGACTTCGAAAGATTTCACAGTAATTTTATCAAGACCTTTGTATCTTAAAAGTAGTAGATTTACCAGCACATTTCAGAATAAGTAATTTTTAGTTAAAATGATATAGTAAGAAGATATTTTTTTTTATTTTCTATTTCTATTACATTTATTTTGACCTTTAACATTTACCTCAAATCTTTCTTTCTTGCTGCTCTAGCATGAAACACCCTTCTGGTGACACTAGAAATTGTTCTACTCATTATCAGTTCAAGCTAGGGCCATTTTTTGAAAGCATCTATCTGGAGGATAATGTTTGTTCAATTATTATATTGGAATACATTTTGATTGCAAGTTGCAATGTAACCAGTCTCATACCAATTTCCACTGACAACTTTCTTGTTGCCTATAAACCTTGAAAAAGACTTCAAAATTTAAAAGTCAATAACAACAAGAAAGCTTTTGTGAGATGATATGTTTCTTAAAGTGTCTCAAAGGCTGTTTTATTCTTCTACACAACATGTAGTAATTTTCACTCCAGCTCATACTTCCTCTGAAATCTATATTTATTCTGTATAGAATTCATATTCCATGATAACACACTCCAGAATAACATTTTGTTTTATTATCTTTTGTAAGGAAAAAAATGCATGTGTTGTTTTCAAAGCTTTATTATAACGAAAATTCTCTTGAAATGTTATTTTTGCACCAATGGAGAAAAACATGAGGTTTAAAAGATGCATATATTCTGCAAAATAGAGGAGTGCATGCTTTCTAAATCTTGTTCCATTTCATTGGCCTTCAGTCATTTATTTTTCAATCTCACTTGTACTTCTTTAGAGTCACTATAAAAGAGATTCATGATAATTAATAGATACTCTGTGGGCCCTTCCGTTACTTTCTGTAGTGCTCAGTATAATGGTTTTGGATAAAGTTTGCTTTATATGTGACTAGATAATATTCTTTGGTAACTATAATGAAAACACTGCATATACATTATGCACCTGGCTAATGTGAAGTAACAGTTCACAGTTATCCCCTTTTAACCCATTTAGAGCATGATATCCCTTACTAAAATAGTAATTTGAATAGTTTAGAAAATCTGCAATGCGAAAAATCTGTATATGTTGTCTGACATTTAAAACTTAAAAGTAACTTCCCTTACTATGACCATATAATAATAACGGGAATGGAAATGCTAGTGGAGATTCCTACTCCACACAGCTGGAAGTATGCCCACCTGTGTTTGACAGCTCAGTAGGTCAGGCACCAGCTTGAGAAATGTAATTATTTGCTTCGTCACAGTCTTTCAGTATGACCTTTGGAAGGCTATTTTTCCCTCTCTGTACCTTAGTTTCCACTCAGTTATGTCTATTAAGCTTGTCAATTCTGGGGTTTGGAATTGTCTCTTACTATAATTTTATACAATATCTTAGGGACCTTGATATATTCCCACAGCACTGGTAGTAGTAATAGATAACAGCATCAAGAAGTTACGAATGACATCCTGTGGTCTGTGGTTTCATGCAAAGCAAAGACTTATATCAGCATATATAGAATCGTAGAATCATCGAATCATGGAATCATAGAACTGGTGAGGTTGGAAGGGACATTTAAGATCATCAAGTCCAACCACTAACCTACCCTGACAAAAACCCACTTCTAAACCATGTCCCTAAGGCCCTCATCTACCCTTTTCTTAAACACCTCCAGGGATGGTGAATCCACCACCTCCCTGGGCAGCCTATTCCAATGTTTAATAACCCTTTCAGTGAAATAATGTTTCCTGATATCCAATCTAAACCTCCCCTGACACAATTTGAACTCATTTCTTCTTGTCCTATCACTTGTCACCAAGGAGAAGAGGTCAGCCCCCATCTCTCTACACCCTCCTTTCAGGTAGTTGTAGAGGGTGATGAGGTCTCCCCTCAGCCTCCTCTTCTCCAGGCTAAACAACCCCAGTTGTTTATACAAACATTTTTGTCCTTCAGTTACTTAAAGTTTAACTAGCAGATATTTTAATTGCACAAGTAATCTTAAAACAACAGAAATACTGATATGCTTCAATCTCCCAGAAACAAACACACAGAAGTGAACCATATCTCCGCTTGGACCCAGAAATACCTGAAGCTGCTGCCAGATGCCTCTAGCAACCTGCATGCTCTGTGCCTGGGCAGGCTGTAAGAGCTCACTGCCAAGCTGCAGGATGCATGGGATGTGTAGTGTTCAATAGTTCATGTTTTTAAGGATAGTATCAGCTTCATCTGGCATGTCTGCTAGTTGCTATTTGTATGGGCATCAAAGCAATGAGTCTGGTTTCTTTTCATCTCCTTGAAACTCCATGAAAAAACAGGTCAGAGACCCTCATTTGATGTAAGCTGAAGTTCAATCTGTATCCATCATCAGAAAATCAAGTCAGGTAATTATAGCACTGTGGTGGCATGATTTTAAAATCTGCATTTAATGTTTCTCCTTTTTGTTGAAGTAAAATAGCTATCAGGCTTGAATATATATCTAAATCCCACAACGTACAAGCATTTCCTTCCTATCACAATAACAGGTATAATGCATTTAACAGTTTTAACATAAAGTGCAAACGTCAGCTCTACTACTGCAAATAGTATCTTGCTCTCCTAAAATGAACACAGTTGCTTTTGTTCTGTTTTATTAATTATGTTTAGTGAGTACCAGGACCTGACAGGGCACTTCATAATTTTCTTTGGTACTGTGTATTGTGCTGTGAATGTCAAATACATTACATTGGACATTATGGGTTTTCATGTGCTATAATTGTGTCATTAATTGCTACTTAATGAAGTGTTTATGTACATACTTGTGTATGTAATAATTTTTAAAGAATGTTTTATACATTGAAGGTATTTCTAATGTTATTTTTTTAAGAAAGAAAACAATGTTTTATCAGAGCAATTTGGCCTTAGTTCACCTATAATTTTTGTTGTAAGAGGCAGATTAAAATGCATCAAAAAGTCATCTAAATAAACCTTTCTTAAAGCATCATGACTAACACAGAAATGGCTTCATATACCACTGAAATACATTATCCCTCTGATTTATGTGGAATGGCTGTTTAGCAGTCCGTAGAAGCAATGTGCAGCATTTTAGAATAAGTAACTAATAATTTTGTCAGCTGAATTTCAAGGGATAAAGCAGATCAATTTTTTGTCAAAAGATTTTTAGCTAATACAACCTTAATTCCAAAGATGAGACATTATTTCACAATTGTAAAAGATCAGAACATTCACCTTAAGGTTCTTATAGATTATCCCATTCTAATTATTTTTATTTTACCTTCACTGTTTCGATCACCCCCAAGAATATGCTCACTGTACATACATGCCTACTCACACGTACTGACAAAGTTTTGAAAGCATATTCCAAACAAGCCAGAATTAAACTTACTGGTTTTCTTTTCATGGATACCTTTTCTTTGTGGCATTCACCGCAGCAATCTTGGCACCTGTTATTTGTTTATTTATATTAAATTATTACTTTATATTTATTCTCTGCATTTTATCAGAATTTAGCACTGCAAAAAGCCTATTTTGGCTTTTAATCCAGCTATTAAAAGCTGGATTCAAGCAAAAATCTCAAGATGCAGCAGTTACCTGAAGAAAGAGAAAGTTAAAAATGAAGGTGAAATTATAACTCTTTAAGATCAACAGCAAAGTTCTCATTGGCTTCAGTGGGGCTGGAATTTCATGCAGAGTGTGGAATTAAAGATTTATTTTCCTTAAAATGAAAATATTGCCCCCTCCCAATGTCATTTCACTGTGTAAAGACAGTACCTTTATAGATTAAAGGCAAACTGCTCTTATCCTTCAAACACCTAATGAAAACACATTTCAGTGACAGAAAAGCAATTTCCACAAATCAGTACTGTATAATATTATAAGCTCTGCATTTAGTAATATGGGAGTTAAACTGCAGAGAATCACGGTTATATTAAAGTACAGACTAATAAAACTTGGTGCCTTTACCTCTAACTTCTCACAATGAGGGTTATAAGTCTTTTTAAACATGAGAAGTTTCAGTTTTATGATTTCGACATTAGTTGGCTGATAAAAGACATACATCATAGCTTTCCTTCTCTGTGTTATGCCTAACCTCCAAGGCTCCCCACGTCTTGGTACGGGTAGCTGAGCAATACCTTCTTCAGTCTTTCCAATGACTTAGCAAAGTTAACCATCTTTCCTGGGGTACAGTCAAAATTCTATGATAATTCTATAATCTAAAAGGCTTTAGATCATGGGGCTGACACAGCAACAGATTGTATTATGTTGGACAGATAAAGAGAAAAGATTTTAGTAATAACCATATGAGTGTGAGAAGTGAAAGGTATGTATGCACATTGCATTTCCTTCTCCACAGTGCTCAAAAATGCTGCACATTTGATGCTTATGCTGTGAGTTCCAGTTAAAAATAGTGAATGCTGAAGGGACTTTTATGGTAGTGTCATTATAATTTTATAGTGTTTTATGGAAATCTGGAAGAATCTTTACACAGAATTTTGTGGAAAGATGCTGTACTTAAATGAAAGGGTAAAAGAAAAAAAAAAAAGGAAAAGGTAAAAAAAAGTTGGCAAAACTAGAAGATGTATCTCCTATTCAAATCATGCCAAGTAAACTTAGTAAGGCACCTGTAAAATTTGGATGGCTCATAAAATGTGAAAAGTGAAGCTAAAAATGAAATTTGACAAAAACCCCACTTATTTTAGGTGCAAAACAAGGAAAAGTTTAAAGTGCATATCTTATGCAAATGCCAGAAAAAAGTGGAAGGATCTAAAAAAGTAGAAAAATAATCTGCAGAAAATTCTACTTGTCTATGCAAGGAAGCGGCTGATGTTTTTAGCAAAGTGCTTGAAGGAGTAAAATTTTCATATACAGACATATGCTTTGCAAAAGTTTTCCAGTTTAATAAAAAATTTGTCATGCAGCCATTGAAAAAGCACTTTGCAGAATATAACCTTATTGCTTAAACAGAACCAGCGTGCACCCTATCATATCTGCACAAGTAACACAAGTAAGTTGAGCTAGCTAGAAAGCAGCTGTTCCATTTAACACAGTATATAGAGGGCTTACAGTTTTGGTCTACTTTATTCTGTCATGCTATCAATAGCTTAACATAAAACCTATTTAAAATAGTAACCCTGGTCTGTGGTGCCCAGTGACAGGAAAAGGAAAACTGAAACACAGGAAATTCTCTTTAAACATGAGGGAAAAAAAACCCTTTCTTACTGTAAGGATTATTGAACATTGGAAGAGGTTGCCCAGAGATGTTGTGGAATATCCATCCTTGGAATTATTGAAAACCCAACTGAACATGGGTCTGGGCAACCTATTTTAGACAACACTGTATTAAGTAGGAGGGTTGGACTGCATGAGGTGAGGCGCTTTGGATAAAATAACATGTAAAATACTTCAATCAGGTTGTCTTTTTGGAAGGTCAGCCTAAAGAAGCATCCAGTTTGACTTTTATGAAAAAAAAGCTTTATCACTGGGTAAGAACTGCAAACTGAATAGAGATGCACACTTTGGTGAAGAACGCCTCACAATTTTTTTTCTGTGATTCCTTGGGCCACTCCAAGTGAGGGGTCAATTTCTTTCTCCTGGTCAAGGGTAAAATTATGAGAAGGCAGAGCAGAACCATTACATTCTGTTCATATAGCAGGTTTCCTTACTGCAAAGCAGTACTAGCCAAATAAAAAGGCAGCCTGGTTCTTACCTGGCTCCATCCTGGACCAGTTAGTCAAGGCTGAAAACACCACTAAGCTCCACAGAAATTTTCTTTTTTGCATGTACGGCTAGAAGAAGCAGCACCTGAGTAAGAGTCCATGTTAACTGCAGCAACAATATAACAGAAACACTAGCAGGGACTGAATCATCCCTGAATCATAGAATACGAGATTGGAAGGGACCTCATGGATCATCTGATCCAATCTTTCTTGGCAAAAGCACAGTCTAGGCAAGATGGCCCACCACCCTGTCCAGCTGAATCTTAAGTGTCCAATGCTGGGGAATCCACCAGTTCCCTAGGGTTATTATTCCAATGGCTCATTATGTTCTCATTATGGAAAATTTTCCTCCTGTATCCAATCAGAATATCCCCAGGAGTAACTTGTATCATTACCCCATGTCTTTTCCTTGTTACTCTTTGTAAAAAGGGAGTCTCCATCTTCTTTGTAACCACTCTTTGAATACCAGAACATGGTTATAAGGTATCCCCCTAAGCCTTCTTTTCTCAAGGCTGAACAAACCCAGTTCCCACAGTCTTTCTTCATATGGCAGGCTTTCCATTCCTTTGCTCTTCTTGGTGGCTCATCTCTGGAACCTCTCCAACCTGTTCACATCTTTTTTGCATAGTGAGGACCAGAACTGAACACGGTATTCCAGGTGTGACCTGACAAGCACTGAGTGGGATAATGGCTTCTTTATCTCTGCTGGTGATGCCCTTGCTGATGTAACCCAGCAGCCTGTTGGCCTTTTTTGCCAGCAGCAGCACACTGGTCACTCATGCTGAGCTTGTTGTCCACCAGGACTCCCAAGTCTCTTTCCACAGAGCTGCTCCTCAGATAAGTAGATCCCAACTTGTGCTGTACTCCTGGATTTTGTTTTCCCAGGTGCAAGACCTTGGACTTGTCGTTGTTGACCCTCATAAAGTCCTTGTTATCCTACTGTTCCAGCCTATAATTTCCTGAATTGTTCTTTAAGCCCTTCTTGTAGATGGGGGTGAAATTAGCCTTCTTCCAGTCTTCTGGGACATCACCCTATCTCCACAACTTCTCAAAGACTACAGAGAGTTTCCTAGCTACGATGTCGACCAGCTCTCTCAACTCCATCAGGTGGGTATTGTCAGGGTACATTGATTCGTGGGGGTCAAGCTCCTGTAATAGAGCTGATGTGTCAGTTGTCATCAAAGACTGATGTGTCTTTATTTATGTGTTTCTTGAAGGTGAGGGATCCTAATTTTGCATTTTCAGGAATCTACTAGATTGTTTTTCTTTTCGTATGGATTAGTAGTTCACTAATCCACTTGTGACTACAACCTACAAAGCCTCAAAGGTATATGTGTGTATATCTTGTACGGCTCTACTGGAAGAACAACTGAAAGCTTTGGCATTCCAGTCTATGCCCTTACAGATCTTATTCAATCATTCTGGCTTAGCAGATCGAAGTCACCTTGTTCTAAACTTCTTGAGCAACAAAAGAGTCTCACTCCTGTCACACAACTTCTCAAAAGCATAGGGTTTCAAACGCACCTGGAATTTCAAATGACCTATCCATCCCATTTCATCTATTTTTTCAAGGGATTTGCCCAGCTCAGTTTTAAGACATCTAGGCAGGAGAGTTTCCTTCACTTTCATCTGGTGAATATTCCACTGTACAGACTGACCTCACCGACAGAGCATCTCTCAAGTCGTCCAACTGAAGTCTTTTTTGAGGTTCGACTGGTTTTTCTCAATTTACCTCCTGCAGCATCTTGTTCTCTCTCAATTTGGTATTTCTAGCTTTCAAGCTCTTAAAAATTATTACCCTAAGCAAAATAATTATTAAAATTAAATAAAAGAAAAAATTAAGATCCCAAATGTACAGTGCTAAACCTTTTTTTTTTTTTTTCATTTACAACAGACAGTATTTTCCTATTAAGACTATTGTGTGGCACAATGTTGTACTTATATATGCTTGTAACTGCTTCCTGGAATTGCTTTAGGTAGATCAGATTAGGCAGGTGATTGCTCAGAACCTTGCAGCTGAACAAAAAGTAAATTCTGTTCTCACAGAATGAATAAGATCTATGCGTTTCAGCACACTGAAGGGTAAGGCCGTATTTCAAACATGCGAGCCTAAAGACAATCTCGTAAGTCTGTTCATTATAACTGTGAAGAGAAGCTCAATACAGGACCACAGGGATTTTTCTTCCTAGCCTGTTTTCTGCTCAGTTCCCATGTGCAGGTTGGGTCCATAGCAAGGCCGAGCATGTATTCATAAGATCCAAATACACATACACAAAACCCATATCTGACCACAGTACCCAGAACAAGGAAAGAGAATTACACACACACACACAAAAACCACCGCCGCTTACATAAACATGAATGTTGACAGCCTGATCCTGCCCTTCCTTTGATCTTTAATCAGGATTGAAGGTTATGTGCACAAAACATGTTTTCTTGATTCACAGGTATAGCCATATTCAGAGATTCCTTGAAAATACCCTTGAAACACCCTTGAAATCTTCTTCAAAGGTCTAAAGCCAAGCTTTAATTCTGTACTGTATCTATGTCGAGCCTTCAGGCTTTTTATCAAGACATTAGCTCAGACTCTGGGTCTTTCCAGTCCTGGTTTTACTTCTACTCGCCCTCTTGTTCAGCTTGAAGGTTGATAATGAAACACGTATTGTGGTGGGTTGACCCTGGATGGATGCCAGGTGTCCACCAAGCAGCTCTATCACTCCCCTCCTCAGCTGGGCAGGGAGAGAAAATATAACCAAAGGCTCATAGGTCAAGATAAGGACAGTGAAAACACAGGAATTACCATCAGAAGCAAAACAGACTCAATTCAGGGAAAATTAATTTATTACCAATCAAATCAGAGTAGGATAATGATAAATAAAACCTAAATCTTTAAACACCTTCCCCTCACCCCTCCCTTCCTCTTGGGCTCAACTTCACTCCCGATTTCTCTCCCTTCTCCCCCTGAGCATTGCAGGGGCATGGAGAATGGGGGCTGTGGTCAATTCATCACATGTAGTCTCTGCTGCTCCTTCTTCCTCAGAGGGAGGACTCCTCACCCTCTTCCCCTGCTCCAGAGTGGGCTCTTCTCTCCATGCAGCCACAGATCCTGCCACAAGCCTGCTCCAGAGCAGGCTTCACACAGGGTCACACCCTTCTTCAGATATCCACCTGCTCCAGCATAGGCTGCAGGTGGATATCTGCTCCATCCTTAACCTCCATGGGCTGCAGGGAGACAGCCTGCCTCACAATGGTTTTCACCATGGGCTGCAACTAACTCCCTGCTCCAGTGTCTGGAGCACGTTTTCCTGCTCCTTTTTCACTCACCTTGGTGTCTGCAGAGTTGTTGCTCTCATATATTCTCACTCCTCTCTGCTGCTGCCACACAGCTTTTTTTTCCCCTTCTTAACTATGTTCTCCCAGAGGTGCTACCACCATCGCTTATGGGCTCAGCCTTGTCCAGCAGCAGGTCGGTCTTGGAGTTGGCTGGCATTGGCTCTAAGGGACATAGGGGAAGCTTCTAGCATCTTCTCACAGAAGCCACTCCTGTAGACCCTCTGCTACCAAAACCTTGCCATGTAAACCAAATACATACAGAATAGAGAGTGTAGTTATATAGAAGATAGTTAGAAATAAGTTTTAGTAAGACAGTACAAACTGCACTAATGAGCACTGGGCTTGGCCAGGCAGTCATACTGACTAGCTGCTCATTTACACCCAGTCAGCCCCTTTTCTCCCCATTCTCCCTAATCTCTCTGCTTACTCCTCCCTGATTTACTCCACTCCCTCTTTTCTTTTTCTTTAGCTCTTACATCTTTCCTTGTCTTTAAAGCTTACAACCTCTCATTTCAGCGTCCCATAATAAGTTCTGCACAGGCACAGAAACCCTTTCAAATATCCCATAATAAATAGGCGCTTTCCCACACAACCCACTACAGTCTTGTTCCCCCCCGCCTTATCAGCTGCAAAGTTCAAGGCTGAACCTTGAAAGTGCTATACGTGAGTAGGTTGTTCAATGGCCCAGTCATCAGCAACCTGAAAGGTCTCATCTTCATTATCATCTCTATCTGGGAGTTCATTATTTTTCATGCCTTTTGTTCTTGTTTTGTTCAGGTTTTTTTGGTTTTATGTGGAATAGCTTCTAAACAGATATCCTTAAATCCTTGCATTTGAGTATAACACAGAAAGACATCAAAATATGTATATTCATGTTATATTTTGCTTAAATGAGAAAAATAACTTTTACGTAAATGCTTCGGTATATATATTTAAAAATATTTTATTTGCAATCCAGTATAAATTTAGAGAAATACCACTGGAAAATAATCTACAGCTGTGAACCACACATGAATAGATGGGAAATGAGTAATTTTCCCACTGAACAGGTAGGAGAACACATGCTTCTGAACACTACATAGAGAAAAACCTAGGCACTCTTTAATACACAGAGAGTTTTCTGACTTTCTGGGTATATCTATTAGTCTATTTTCAAAAATAAAGGTGGTTGCTTTATACTTAACTTTCATTAAATTTCGGCTGGTAGAACAGGGCTAATTTAAGTTTTGAAATCCCATAATACAGGGATAAATTCTTAAAAATAAAAAAAGAAAGGAATGCTCCCAATGCCACAAAAAAAGAAAAGCATAGAAAATGCACACTCTGAAAGATGAATATTGTTACAGATTTCAACAACAATTCTCCCCAATGTCCCACATAAAATCTATTGAAATCATTGATCTTCTATAAATTTTAGGCAAAGAAGATAAAGGGAGTCCAACAGAAAGGAAATGAAACATGTATCTACACTTTTCCTTTAAAAAAAATAAATAAAGGAACACTTATCAGGCTTGACAGAATTCTTCATACAGAAATTGAACAAGGGCTTAAAATAAAATTATCATTATCCATGTAACACCAGATAATAATAAATTTCTCATCTGGAGCCATATTTACAAGAGGGTATATGTAGCTTGAAATTATATTTTTCTGCTGAAGATAAGCAGTAGAGCTGTAGTCTGTAAGTAGTCAAAAACCTGAGCTTTTTACTATGCTATTTATACATGCATCATTCAAAATAGAAGCCAGCTTAGTAGTGTATAACAATTTGGGCAGTCTAAAGGTCTAAATTTCTAGTAAAAATCTGTCTATCTCTTTGATTCATTTTTTCTGCCCATATTAGTTAACCAAAGAACATTGTCATCAAGAATCAAGTCACAAGAAAGAAATATGGAACTCAAGAAATGGTAAGCTAATAATTTTATCTGCAGAGAACTATACGCATAAGGACAGTTATAAAATGCACCTAGCAAACAGGAAGATATAGTAGCAAAGTAATTCCAGATGTTTTAAATTATCAGTGAAATATATGTGTCAATATATCTTCTGTTCTTCTTTTACTTGCTACTTATTAATCGGAAAAAAAAAAAATCAAGCAGAAGCCAAGTTCCTATTTCTCTGTCTACTTTTTGTAACAAAAACCTAAGAGAGTGAGAATTGCATGTCTGAAAAGGAAATAAGGGGGGGAGGGCACATGGAGAACTTTACAAAATGATATTACAGTTTCTGTTACCAAGGGAAGGAACTTTGCTGAGTTAATCAGATACTAAAGTAGGGCTCTGGGAAATCTGGTCCTATTCCCAATTCTGTTACAAGTGCACTTGGTGACTTGGAACAAGTCCCTTCCTTCTGAGCATTGGTTTCTCCATATACAGACTGCAGATGCTCTCTCATGTATCGTGTGTTGAAATTCACAGATGGAAGAAGTATTACTATAACATTAATAATCTTTTTTCACAAGGCATTTATTTCAGCCATGTGCCAGTTGGTGCCAAATGACTGACTGATGGGTTATAGCTATTTTACACTAGGGCATAGAAACATCAAAAAAAAAAAACCATGTGAAAGAAACAGTTATTGCCCAGATTATAAATACTTTCTGCAAAATATTTAGGAATACATTATGTGAAACCTACTCTGGAAATATCTTGTTCTAAAAGAGACACCTTATAACACACATAAATGAGTGAGAAAAAAATAGTTATTGCAGAACACTTGTTTCATCCTCAGAAATCATAGACAGATAGGGCAAACATGACCCCTACCAGATGCTGGAAAACTACAGAATTCCTCAACTACTTGTAATGAGTTTGCTATACAGCATAAATGCAGGGAAAGAAAGAAGATCTAGAAATATATTATTTTTTTGACCATTACCTAAATTTCCTTCCATACATCATATTCTTATGAAGTAGTAGTCCACATACATAGCAGTGTCAACAATTTTGACACAGTTGGAGCAGCCCTAATCACATATAAAATAGACTTGTTGCCTAGTAGTGACCTCAAGAGGCTATATGATTATCCTTCCAGTTCATGGCAGGATCAGTACATGACAGATGTTTGCTGAACTTGCTCTTAAAGACCTCCTGTGATGGACATTTCAAAAGCTCCTGTGCATCTCAGTGCCCATTGACTGTACTAAAAATCCCTTTATGCAGAACTTACATGGCAAAAGGATTAATAAGGTTAATATGTGGAGAATAATTTAAGGTAAGACAGAATTTACTTCAACAATTAATGTTACGAGGTTCTTAGGTAAACTTGCCCAAAAATGAAATGTATTAACTAAACATATGCACAACCTGTACACAGGTAAGAGCCTATTTGTATTTATTCATTTACAATGGATTGCTTTCACAAGAAAAGAAGCAAGGACAAATTTAAGACCACTTCCTCCAAGCTCAAGATCGGTGCATCCCTAAGAGCAAGAAATCGGCCAAGGGATGCAGGAGGCCTGCCTGGCTAAGCAGGGAGCTTCTAAATAAGCTCAAATGGAAAAAGGAAGTTTATACTAAGTGGAAGAATGGCCTAATCCCTTGGGAGGACTATAAGAATGCCGCCAGAGCGTGCAGGGATGAAACGAGGAAAGCCAAGGCTGCCTTAGAACTGCCTTAGAACTCAGCCTGGCAAGGGATGTCAAGCTCAACAGGAAGGGCTTCTTCAAGTACATTGGAGGAAAAAGGAAGACCAGAGAAGCTGTGGGCCCACTGTTGACCGACACAGGAGCCATGGTGACGGAGGATGCGGAGAAGGCGGAGTTATTGAATGCCTTCTTTGCCTCGGTCTTTACTACTCAGCCCAGCCCTCAAG
>VXBO01000343.1:94430-116056 GCA_013400135.1 Rhinoptilus africanus
AGATTTACATTAGAAGTTAGGAAAATTGTCTAATGGTAATAATAGTGAAACCTGAAAATGCTGTGTGGCTGTTGTCATCACAGGTCTTTAAAACAAACTGGAAAAGCCTTTGTCAAGAAAGCTTCTGTCTTGGTGTAGGGATTAACCAAGAGCCCCATCAAATCCTCTATGAGCATTTTATTTTATAAGAGAAAGGGGAAGGAACAGGTTACCCAATTTAAGGTACAATGAAAATCAAGACCCTCTTTATACTCCAAGCGGGAAATAACCTCTTGGGGAAATGACCATCCTAGTGCTCTCATGGCCACTCGAACATCATCTCATTAGTATAAGTGAGCATTTGCACTCAGGAACAATGTGCCTCAGAGGTGTGCACCAGCTTTTAGACCAGATACTGTAGTATAGAGGTACATGCAGCATTACCAAAGTAGTACATCACAGCATAGAGCTTGGAACTGCCAGTGTCAATGATGCCATTTATCCTTACAACTTTTGCTTCACAGTGGTACCCAATTAAAAAGTTTCATTGTGGTTTTAACTGTTCTGAACTTCCATATCTATGATTTCAGATGCATGTGCACCTGTAACACTAAAGCAACACAGAAATATTGATATATTTTTTGTTTAATTCCTTATAATTTTCATGAAATGGAGAAAAAAACAATGGCCACCTAGATCTCAAAATTAGTCACTGATTTCCTGGGCATAAGACAATGAAACACTAAGAACTGTGCGAACAGGTAGAATAAAAATTGAACTATTAAGTCCATAAAGACTTTTATAAATAGATTAGAAAATTATATAAAATTAATTTCGGTGCAAAAGAAGCTTTACGTTTTCCACCATTTATTTGCTGACATTAGCCACTTTAAAAATACAAGGACTAAAGTAAAAAGAGATAATGAACTCTTCCAGAATAATACCACTAAAAAGAATTTTTAGTGCAGAAAACCCAATCAACCTCAAAGAGAAGGATGGGCTAATGAAAAATAAAAAAGAATCAGCATGAAATTTGATCATAATGGGATGGTTGGGTAGATTAACTATGAAGTGAAATTAAAACATAATAAAGTGTTATAAGCAGGAAATTTCTGCTGGAAAATGTATTAAATTTTACCTGCTTTATCCATGCGTAAAGAGATTTTGGTGACCTGACCTCCTGCATTTCTTTTATGGGTAGTATAAAGCTTTGAAGTGTGCCTGCAATTAGGGTCATGAAGAAAGAGAAAAATAATAAAAGTGTGGGAGGACAGGTTCTCTCAAGAATGCATTTTCACAGCTCTGAACACAGAAAGTAATTGCTAGTTGAGCATGGCCTTGTATTTTTAAGTTCAGAATGAAACAAGGAAACAGAAAAGAGTATTTCACCTTTGATGAACTCCTATTTATTTCCAATTTAGAACTCTTACAAGCAGCAGCAAATCCAAAATCATGATAATGTGTACCAACAACTTTTTTTAGTTGAGAAAACTTCTTAGTAATCTCCCTTGTCTTTTCACAAAATATTTTTTTCTGTTACTGTTTCATTTATTTTTAGCAAACCTATATGACAGTAGCTTTTTTTTTTTTTCTTTTTCCTCAGAAAGGCAGATCTTCACTCATTGGATATTTGTTTAAAGACTTACTGAAATAATTTTACATTTTCTGTATGAAAGGAGATTTGCTTTGCAGACGTCTTCTTGGTCAGATCCATCAGTCAGAGAAACACATTTTGTCTTTAACTCTGATGGAGTGATGCTGTTATACACTCAGGATTTATTTCTCTACCAATGTAGAGGTACTGTGTAGGAACTTCCTCTGAAACAAATTACAAACTTCCTGTGACTTTAATAATACTGAATCAATTTGCAACTTAGAATAGACCTGGCTTCATTATAATCAAAGAATGATACCTTTCTTGAAAAAAAATACAAGTACTAATCTGAGGTTTTTTTAATCTTTGAGATTTTTTCTATTTTTTTTAAAAAAATAAATTAATAGTTTGCCATAGAAAAGAAATAAATTTTATTCTTGAAAACAGTCAGCCAGGGCATAGGAGGAGGCGTACAGCTGTGAGGCAGTGGAATGTGTGTTAGCCACACTGTAGCATCTGTATGGGAGGAAATAATAAAGCCTGTGGTTTTGTTTTATTTTTCAAAATTTCTTTGTACTGTTACTCAGCAATAACCCCAGCTTCCCCTTTTCCCTTTGCGATCTCACCTTTATCCATGCTGTTTCTGGTCTCCCAGACTCTGGTATAATTCCTAGCTACTCTTTCCCCTCAATATTAATCTGCTTTTCCTGTCCTTTGCCTCTCAGCTGGAACCTGACAGACAAACAGACAACCTAACCTTTAAGAAAACACTGCTAAAAGTAGTGTCCAATAAATCACTGGCTTGTGTGACATAACATTTGTTATGAAGCTGGACAAAGTTCTAAACATTGCACTTTGAAAGCTAATTCTGCACTGGTGAAGGAAAACTCTGTGCCACCTACTATGTCTTTTCTATCCTTAACCTCACAGATTCCCTGATAATTTATAATCATTAAAAAGAGATATGAGTAACTGGGATGCGTATATAATCTGCATGCAAGCCAGAGTAGGAATTATTTATTTAAATTTAGGTGGTGAACCTGGAAAAATGGCCTGTCACCTCTGGAAGAGCAATCTTGTCAAATCCTACAAGGAGAAATTTCACATTCTTACAGCTGCCAACTCTTGTAGAGATGACTTGTACATGGAGCTGGACAAAAAAATAAAGATATGTTTTGTAATTTACCTGCCCAGTTTAAGTTTTATGTTTTGTGCACAGAAGATGGCAAAGAGGTGGCTTGTTGGCCCACAGAAAAAATATAAACTACAATTTATTGAGACTTTATTTCTCCTTTAGCTTACGCTACTTACCTTTCTTGTTGTATATACACTGCAAGTGTCTTGTTCCTGAGTCACATTCTTCAGATCCCTTCTCTGTTTTTTTTTTATACCTCATCAATTGACCCATGGCTAGTGTTCTCCTGAATGAATTTCAGTCACACAATTTCTTTCACAAACTTCCATCACTTGATGGCACACAAGAATTTTTAGTGGGTAACCCCACTAAACATTGCAATGTTTTCTGAATGAGGACTTACTCCATAAAGCTATCCTTAAGAACAGGATTTGTTTCTAGAGGAAGATCTTGGAGGTGCGAGTACCTGCCAGTTTACCTTCTGGCAGCTCGTTATCTTGCCATGTGCAGTGGTTTTTGGCCTCTGCATATTTTTTCACTTTGGGACCGGGTGGAAACTGGTCAACAAACTCTGTAGTGGAGTATTCTGAGAATCCCCTGCAGGAGCATGTTTTATTTACAAACAGCTTTGTTTTAAAGTCCTTTTCAAGGAAACAACATAGCTAGAGCTTTCTAATTTGCACTTATCTTTTTTCTACCGGCAATAATGAGCCTCATACAGAAGCTGTCAAGCAGTCTTTGAAGGAGGAAGGGCTCAAGGCCCATTTCCCAGCACTATAATGTCTGAATAATCCTTCATTTACATCATAATTTTTCCATATGGTAAGGGATATTTCGTCACTACCTGTTATAGTAAAAACACTCCAGGGTAATGCTATACACATTTTATTTTTGGAACATCTGTTGAATAGTAATTTGCAACATATTTGTGAGGCTTCTGACACTTTTTGAAATCAGTTATCTTAATAGACTGCAAATAGTATTCTCAACATTTGTAAATAGATAGTCTCAAAAGCCCCTGTCAGGTAATTGCTTGCCTTATACAGTGTAATTTGCCAGTATCTACCTTTGGAAATGAATATTGATTATGTAAATGCGAATGCGTTTGCCGTATGAGTTAATATTTTTGTATAGTAAATATTTGGTAGTGGGTACTTCTTAATATGCAAGTTGCCTAAATTTAAGAAACATAGCTGCATTATTTTCTTAAAGGTTATCTTGCTGTTCATCCAATGTGAGGACTCTGGCTTGAACAGTATCCTTTCCTTTACCAGCTTGCTTCATTACTTGCCTTTTTTTTTTTTTTTTCCTTTTTNTTTTTTTTGCCTTTTCTTTTCTTTTTTTTTCTTTTTCCTTTAGTTCTCTTAGCACTTCGGGAAAGGTGCTGTGTTTGCTGAAGCATTGCATCCTTCTCTAGGTGTAACATGGCTGGAGGGTGTCACAGTCCTTCAGATGAATGCTAGAGGAGCTGCCTACTGCAGCACATTGGCTATTCTGAATGCTTTTGTTCTGCTTCAGTGTCTATCATGTGAATTATTTGTCCTATGTTTAGAGTCAGCAGTTCATGAATTCACCCATTTTAGCTGAAAAGAATGGCTCCTTTGCTATTTTCAGCACCTGAAATTTCATGCTGTGCATTTTACTTGTTCTGCTACATCTTATGTACATCATTCTGTGGGTAATATGTTCTTAGTTAAATTATAATTTGTCTTTCCTTAGTTGCAGTGTGCTTCTTGAATAAAAGCGAGAAAGCTGTTTTAGGCTAGAGCAATCATCCATACACCATTCTCTATTTGGCCTTCAATTACCTGTTTGTTTTTATTCTCCTAACTTGTCCTTATACTTTGTGCAGCTGCATACTCTACAAATCTTTTATTTTTCTGCACTAGTTATACTTATGCAAAATCTTATCCTTCAGCTAATTGCTTGTGTCCCCAATGTGATGAATTGCTTTCCTTCTCTTTTCTTGTCTGCCTGCTCTGACATAATGGGTTTTAGGCTATAATTAACCTAGAGATAGGTCATTTTCCATTACAGTTTTCTCCATACCTTCACAGGTTTGCCTTTGCATGCTGTCATCACTGCTTTATAATTTAAAATTTTCTTCTGCACAGATTTTGATGTCTTGCTCCCTTTATCTTCATGTTTCCTTTGTGCCTCTCTGTGAATTATCTTTGTGTCTATTCCCCTTGTGTTTTACATGCAGATAGATTTTTTTTCTCTGCTTTGTCCTGTGTCAGTAGCTGTTGGAGAAGCTACTCTAAGAGCTGAGCATTCTTATTCAGGGTCTCACTCTTAATTTAGGCTGAATTGTTTGCTCTTTTTATCACTAGTCAGTCATTTCTGTAGTTTGTCTGTCTAAAGGAGTATATTTTTTTTTTCTGTGGGCTCTTGCTTATTCTTTTCAAAAAGCTGTCTGTTGCACACACATCTTACTGTGGACTGAAAATGCTCTCACAGTTCTTCTGGGCAGAACTCGCCTTCTCTCCACATAGGCTGCTGACACAAAAGGCGCCTTTGACTGTCAGGGCTAACAGCAGAGTTCATGATGCTTTCCCCAGGTTAGGCAGACAAAACGATGAGTCTGTTGCAAAAACTTGGGTTCCCATTCATTCACTCACTCCCAAAAAATTTCTCTCTCTACAGAGATTCAAAGGATGGGGAAGGCAAGAGAGAGCATGCGCAAAGGCCTCCACAGGACAGAAAAATACGCAGGCAAAACCAGAGACCTAGAAAGCAATCATTCAAGAAATACCCCATGCAATTCCTTCAATACACAGGAGTGAAGACACTAAAGTGTAGGTGAATGTCACTCTGGCACAAAAAGTATATGAGACAGTTAAGAGAACTCACATCATCACCTGGCAACTGGATTCCTCACCTTCCTGGGAAGAAAACATCTGTCAGTGCCATGAGTATAACGTTTCTGCTGCCTCAGGCCAACACATTGATTACCAATGACAGGTACCAAGACTGAAAAGTCAGCAGTGAGGAACAAATCAAAAATTGCACAAGGCTAACATCTGCTTCCGTTTCTGATATGAAAGTGGGTCTTTCTGCAGATTTGGATCCTACTTGGAAGTAGCAGAAAGAATAGAGTTCCTTATTTTTTCTTCTAAATAAGTGAAAAATGCAGTATTATTACGACCCAGTTTTATCTGTCCCTGCTTGCATTTCCTACCTTTGAACCGAACATAGCAATGTTTGCAGCTGGCACACTGCCAGTGTTTTCTTTAGAAAGATTATATCACCTTGCCAAGAGCTTAGCAGAGCCAGTCAGACAATTCTGCGGTCTATAAAAACAATAGAGAAAGAAAGAGATGTATGAACTTCCTTCTCAAACTTTTATTTTTCCTACCAGGTTTAAATGAGAGAGGGAGCCAAAGAGATTGGGAGCATTCCAGAAACGTTCCTTTGCTTTGTTTTTCCATTAGTTTAGTTTGTAACCAACACATTATCTTTATGACTTTAACATGACTCTATCATGCTTAAAAGCAAGAAAATAACAGCTGAAGTTGGCCAACAGAGATTTAGCTGTTAAAAGGAGAAATAGCTGTATGCTATATATGGAAGCAATGCCTGTTATTTTAAAACATGCAGAACCCTCTGCATCATTGCCTTCAGAGATGCCAGATGCAGCTCCAGGTGGTAGTGAACTTCAAAGCTCATTCTCATTAGTACCTTTGCCAATAGCACGGTGATCTTAAGCAGCATAGATCACATTAAAGGCTGTGCTGGATTGCACTGTTTGTTCCAGCTTCCAGGGACATCATTCTATTCAGTGACAATAGAATATCAGAGCCAGTGTTAACTTCATTCGGGTTGTATTGTCATTTTCAGAAGTTTAGACAACATGTTTGCCCTATGACGTAAGTTTGAGCATTAAGCATCTTTATCGCTGACTATTACTAAAAATTGCAGAACAGAGATATAGATAGACAGAAGGTGTTAATGAGTAGTCTGTAGGTTTATTTTTACAGAAGACCACACTTGCATATAACATTTCTATAATCTTTTTCAAGCAGGGGTCAAAGCAAGAGAGGACAGAACTGCCCAGAGACATCACTGAGCAATTTGACTCCTCCAAGAGTCACCACCTCGTAAACTCCTCTCTTCTCTGAGCTTAATGCAGCTTCTCCAAGGAAGTCAAAACAGATTTCTAGATCTCAAATTTGACAACATTTGGAGTGTCAGAAAAGAAGTGACTTTGAAAGAAGGATGAAAACCCAAGTTATTCCCATTTTTCAGACTGCTTTAGAGAAAATATTCATATTGCAGTCCCCACCATAGAAATCACAATAAATCTGGTTTTGCTCCATTTTACTATGTTTTACTGTGTTTAAGCAGTTTGTACTTATCTTTGAACATTGAGATTGTATATGTAAGTGAAAATTCATGTACATTATTTATACAAAAAGTTAGTTAATAATAACAAGTACAAGAGTACCTTTTAGAATTAGAAGGGCAAGCTGACCTTGATTTGTTCTTTGTCTTGTGTGGGTTTTAATTTTGTGGAAACAATTTTGTACTTACAATTTAGGTTACTTTAAGATGTCAGACAAATCATAAGGCAAGATGACTAAGTCAGTTAAACTGCAGGCAGAAATAATTGTGGGCAGCAGTGGCAACAGTAGCCCTGAAAGAAGAAAGTAAAAAACAAAAAAAATTGCTTTATTTGCAAAGTTTTAAAACTCCTAGTGTTTTTCTTGCAGTCTTTAGAATATTTTGGCAGCCATAAAGGTATTATTATTTGGAAAAGGTTTTATTTGAAGAAAAAAACATAAATCTCTTTCCTAACAAGAAATGAGTTAAACCACGCAGAAATGGGGCCTAATTCTTCAATCTGAAGAGAGCCAAATCCTGAAATGGTTTTGTGGCTACTGGGTTTCTGCCACTGATGACCTTTCAGAAGGTTTTTAAAGTATTCTTGGAAATTGAAAGGAAGTTTCCTGTTATGCTATCTGAACTTTAAAAGAACCAGAGAGTACTGAATGTTCACTATAGTGTTAACCCTTATAGAGCTAGTGACAATCAGTTACTGGTGGCTGGCAATGAAAAGAGCACCACAGAGACCGATACTGATTCCTGTACACTTTGATATCTTTATCAGTGATTTGGATAATAAGACACGGGAAAAATTTTAGAGAAGGTATACTAAATGAGCGGAAAATGTCAACACATGGCTGAACTTCCTCTCAGAATGACATGGACAAACATGGGGATTGGGCCCAGAGGACTGTCATGGAGTTCAATAAGGAGGGGCTCCCATTTCTGCACCTGCGGTGGGATAACCCCACACATGGGTATGGTCTGAGGGCAGCACCCTGCTGACACCACTGTGGACAAAACATTGACCATAACACAAGAAACCATGCTTTCACATTCCATAAAGCAAACCTCCTACTGAACCGCATTAGAAAAAGGGTAGCAAGCAGACTGAAAGAAGTTATCACCCTGTTCTACTTCCATTCAGGAGGGCTGTGGAGAAGCTGGAGAAAGTCCAGTGGTAGGCACTATGTAAGGGATCTAGACTATGAGGGGAGAGATTGAAGAAGCTGAGCTAGTGTAATCTGTTGACAAGAAGTGCTAAGAGTCCTCCTAATAGCAACCAAAAGCTACTTGAAAGGAATCACAAAGATTATGAAGTGGCAGATGCAACAGCAAAAATCACCAGCCACAAATTGCAGTTTGTGATATACAGACTGGATTTCAGGGAAAAAATTCTCCACCATGATTATGGTGTGGCACTTTGACTTAGAAGAAGCAAGATCTCTATCCTTGCAGGTTTCCAATTCTCTCCTAAACAAAGCCGTGGCTGACCTGAGTGTTCTGCTTCAAGAGCTAGACTAGATGACTTGCAGAGATCCTTTTGAACCAATATGTTTACACAGAAACAGAATATTTACTGCTGTGTAAGAAGAATGTAAAAGACCTCTGAAAAGCTCCTTTAGCTGTTGATGTTGAACTATACGTATTAAAAGTTCATAACCATTGGGAAATATCATTTAAACATGAACTCCTGAATTGATCACAATTCATAGAATCATAGAATCATAGAATCATAGAATCCTAGGGTTGGAAGGGACCTTAGTAGATCATCTAGTCCAACCCCCCTGCCAGAGCAGGGCCACCTTAGAGCAGGTTACACAGGAACGCGTCCAGGCGGGTTTTGAATGTCTCCAGAGACGGAGACTCCACCTCCTCCCTGGGCAGCCTGTGCCAGGGCTCTGCCACCCTCAAGGTAAAGAAGTTCCTCCTCATGTTTAGGTGGAACTTCCTATGCTCAAGTTTGTGCCCGTTACCCCTTGTCCTATCACTGGGCACCACTGAAATTCATACATATAATAGAAGCTGTGACTTTTGGTACTTGTCCAAGAAATAGTTGCCTACTAAATAATAATTACACAGTTTTAATAACAAGCTAATGAAATAAAGCATTTCTGACAATGTTATTCTTCAAACTCTTCAGCAAGGCTTCAAGAATGTATTTTTGTAAAGTCATTTTGTAGCTTGGTTTCTGCTTGAGACTTGATTGTGTGATAAATGACAGCTTGACGGAGATGCATAGCTACCAGTGATTCTGAAAGCTCCATTTAGTTCTCATTATGTACTGCGCGCATCACTTTGGTTTTATTGGACTTTTCAAGAAAGGGCTGCACCATCATTCTTTAATTCTAAATAGAAATGGAAAGCTGTAAATCTCTATACAGAATGACAGCTTACAAAACGTGTTCACTTCTTCAATTCACTTGGCAAGCACACATTTCAAAGTTGAAAAAGTAAGAGAAGCAGCAGGTCAAATCCCTGGCACTTGTGATTATTTTTCATCCTGGAGAGGTAGACAGAGAGAGGATTTAATTCCTAAAGAAGAAGTACTTTAGCACACTTTTGCAGCTTCATTACCATAAGTTTGTATTGGTAGCCTCAACAAGAAAAAGCTTATTTAGGCTCATATAATTCCATGCTGAACAAAATAAAAGCCTAGCCATTTGAGTACTGGTTCATTATATGAAATGCAAATGCAGTGATAAAAAAATGTCATCGCTACTCTGACCTAAGCCCATTGGTTATTATTTGGGGCCTTGAAAGGTTATTTCGATTGGAATGGGAAAATTGCAGACATCAGTCAAACACACAGTTTCATGTAACTTTGTTTACTTAAAAAAATATACAAAGTACTATTTCCCCAAACATGTCTCGAGTAGAGGTAAGCAGCTCTATAAATCTGAATTTTCTACATCTGGTCCTCAAACTACTGTCTATCCAAAAATCCCTGTATCTTTGCATCCTCATTGCTCGTTTCCAGATTTCTGTGTCCGGTGCATGCACATCCACCATTTCCAGGTGACGATCTAATCCATTGCGAGCAATCTGAGACATAGTCATATTGCCTTGCATCATAGTTCCTCAGGGAGAACTCCTTCTTCCCCACTCCCGCTAGCAGATGCTTTTATGGCATAAAGAGGCTTCATTATTCCTCTTTTTTTTTTTAAGCCATCAATAAACTGCTTGACATACCTAAGGTTTAGTAAGAGCTGTGATTGTCTTTACAGTCCAAGTATAGCAGCTGGTAACCATCAGCACCTTTTAACGGAAAAACTCTTTAAAAGAAATTATTACTATTGCAAATTGTTACTATAGGCTGGTGAGGTCTTTTCATGATGTGATATATAGTTACAAGGCACAGTTCAGTGAGACGTGGCCATAAAAACAGGATGCATCTTTTAAAATCTGTAGAATTTTAAAATGCCCAGTGGGCCTTCAATGGGATCTTCTTTGTCAAAGATGGACCTGGACGAACTGTTATAAAAGCAGCCTGTCAGGGCTTTGTTCTATTTCTTTCCACACTGTAATTTCATTTACTGCTCATATAGTATGCCAGTGCTTAGACCCTTTCCTTTAGTCTCATGTAATTTCCTCTGATCAGTCAGAATACCTATCATCATTTACTGCTATTACTATCATTGCTTTTTCATTATTACACCCTGATCAGTTTTTCATGATAAAACCTTATTTTGATTTCCTGATGTAAGATTCTTTTAATTGTAAATAACAATTTACTTCGTACTTTTCCTTGGAAGTTAATACCTCTGCTGACAAAAAAAAAATATAAATTGCAGAGTTCAAAATTAGAAACTTGGTTTCATAAAACTGGCAAAATAACATTATTCTTTTTTTGTATGTGAACTGTTCTCACTTAACTAAATTGAGTGCAGCAGCAGAACTTTGCTATTACAATACATGCACATCCAAGGACATAATTGAAATTAATTATAAATTTTTTATTTACCTTGTTCAGAAAACTTAAGCTATTTTATTATCAGTGGAGAACAGAGGAAGCTAACATTTTAACAGGTTATTAACTAAGGGACAAGTCCTAACTTCAGGACCTATTTAGACTAGTCATTGAGTTTGCTTTAGAGGAGCACAGGGAGAAAGAAAAAACTCATCCGCTGATCACGTATTGAGGAAATTATTAAAGAAGTGGTCTTTCTTCCACCCTCAGACCAGGACCCACAGGAGCCACAGATGATTTCTGAACACCAAAGGGACCACCAAATCCTACATTAGACCCCTGTCATCCGTCTCGTCTAAAATGGTTGGAAACTATCACTTCACTCATTAACCTGATCATCTTATTTGAAGTCCCAAAAATCAAGTTAGGTTCATGGCAAGAAACAGTTTACATCAACTGAAAATTGGTAAATATTTTGAGGGACTTGGCAATCTCTGTACATTTAATATTACACAAAACTGGATGAAGTATGTCTAGAGAAATTCAAGAATGCCAATCCATGAAGAGTCATGTAAAGCTCTCACTCTAAAACATAAGTTTTATACAATCAAGTGGAAAAAACTCTGTAATTTCTTTGTATTTTACTTTAAAGAACCACTAGGGAAAAAAAATAAAACAGGATTGTCAATTATCTCAAGAGGGAATTCAAGAGATATTTCAATCAAAAAGAGAAGGATAAAATGTCTTCATAAATTGATCTTGACAGACCTAAATCAGGCCCTGGAGTGGGGGAAATAATAAAACATGATATAATTATTTCCTTTCCTCACCCTCTTTTCTGAAAATAGTTATATTGTTTTAAACTATCTATATCTTTTGGATGATTTTTCATTCTCAAGGACATCAGACTTAGGATGTAGTTTAGTTAGTCAATTTGTCTGCCAAGCTCAAATTTGACTGGTATTTGTCAGTACACTGTAAAGTTATTGGGCGGAACTAACTTTTAAACCCTGTTCCTAATTTTCTGCTTTCTACATTAAAGGAGAAGACAAACAAGCTCAGAGATAAAAGCAAAAGAAAATGAGGCAGCAGAAGCTCTGCTTACAGAACACCACCTTCCCATGCTACAGCTGCAAGAATGCAAACCGTTATTTTTTCAAGAAACCAAACTAGAAGATGTTGAAGCATCAATTTGGAAAACAAGAAGCTACCTTCTACTAAGTTGCTTTGACACAATCTTTTCAAGGCTTTTGTTTCACAAGATCTTTTTGACAAATCCTTCCAACTGACTCCAGAATTCTCAAGACTGCTACCCAATATAGTTTTTGAACTTGGAAGAAAATAACTATAACAGTCCCATTTACAATCTAACCACCATTCCTGGAGACCTGATAGTTAATATTTGACGTATTACAGTATCCAGTAGTTTTTAGGACTCTGAGCCTCTGACTTGAACTTTCAGTGAGGAAATGCAAAGCTTTTGTTAGAATCTTTCACAGATTTTTCCCCAGAACAACAACTGACAGACAATATCATATTAGTGGTATTAGTGTGTTCCTGGAATAGCACCCAAGGGAGAAGAGAATATCTGCTCACCATTTTCTTTTATTGTTGACCTTGTACAGAGGCAATAGTAAGGTTTTCTTTCAAAACATTTACTTTTATTTTCCCAAGATTATTACTCTTTCCCACTCTATGATTTATAGTCCTTAAAAATAGCTGCCAATAAACCAAGTCCCTCAACACACTCCTCTAGGATTAAAGCCTTCACTTAGACAGAAAAAACCCCAAAAAACAGCCAAAAAAACCCACACAACAAAAAAAAACCCTCCATTCCTTAATTTCACGAAGCACTTGACTCTTTTTTCCTCCTAAAAGACACATTGCAAGACAAATTTGAAATGAAACAAACACAGAGAATTCATAAAGGAAATGTTATTCCTCGGTAATGCAGGTTGGTAACCCAGTCTGAAAGAAATAGCAAGTAGCTATTGAATTATATAAACCAAAGAAAGACTAGAAGGGGTTGGTGTTTTCTCAGTCTTGCTGGATTAACTCTCTCTTTTCCAGAAATAATATCAACCTGGCACTGGAGAGCTTCTCCAGGTTGGATTTTCAGGGGTTTCTGCCTCTTCCTCAAACTTAGATGGTTGATCTCGACCTAATCTTTTAAAACCAGAAACTTTTAAATCCTTGGGTTTTGTCTACATATACATATCTAGTGTAGCCAGAGTATGCCAGTCTAGTGCCAATATCATGTTTTGGTGTTACCTGTTTAAGCTGCAGTTCAGGAGCAAAATGCATTAGCAGATTCCGGACATCTGCTGGGAATACAATACAGCAGGGAGGGAAGAGTCTAGAAGGTTCCTGGAATGTACTAGGGATAACTTCCTGACACAGCTGGTGAAAGAGCCAACGAGGGAAGGCGCCCTGCTGGATCTGTTGTTTGTAAACAGGGAAGGTCTAGTGGGGGATGTGATGGTTGGAGGCTGTCTCGGGAACAGTGACCATGAAATGACAGAGTTTACAATTCTGGGAGAAGCAAGGAAGGGGGTCAGCAGAACTGCTGCCTTGGACTTCCAGAGGGTGGACTTTGGGCTTTTCAGGAGCCTGGTTGACAAAGTCCCCTGGGAGGCAGTCCTCCAGGGCAAAGGAGCCCAGGAAGCCTGGATGTTTTTCAAGAAAGAAGCCTTAAAGGCACAGCAGCAGTCTGTCCCCATGTGCTGGAAGACAAGTCATCGAGGAAAAAGACTGGCCTGGCTAAACAGGGAGCTAATGTTGCAACTTAGGGAAAAAAAGAGGATTTATGGTCTTTGGAAGGAAGGGCAGGCCACTCAAGAGAACTACAAAGAGGTAGTGAAGCTACGTAAGGAAAAAATCAGGAAGGCCAAAGCTCAGCTAGAACTAAACCTGGCTTCTATTGTCAAGGACAACAAAAAAAGTTTCTACAAATATATTAGCAATAAAAAGAGGACTAAAGATAATCTCTGTCCTCTAGTAGATAGGGCTGATAACATAGAGACCAAGGATGAGGAAAAGGCTGAGGTACTTATTGCCATCTTTGCCTCAGCCTTCAGCAGTAGGACCAGTTGTTCCCTGAGTTCCCAGACCCCTGAGCTAGAAGACAGGGATGGGGAGCAGAATGAAGCCCCTGTAATCCAAAGGGAAGTGGTGAGGGACCTGCTTCAGCACCTGGAGGTGCACAAATCTATGGGGCCGGATGGGATCCACCCAAGGGTACTGAAGGAGCTGGCGGAAGTGCTCACCAGGCCACTTTGCATCATTTATGAGCAGTCCTGGATAACCGGGGAGGTCCCAGCTGACTGGAGGTTGGCAAATGTGACACCCATCCACAAGAAGGGCCGGAAGGAGGATCCAGGGAACTACAGGCCAGTCAGTCTGACCTCGGTGCCTGGGAAGGTCATGAAACAGATCATCCTCAGTGCCATGACACGGCACATGCAGGAGAACAGGGTGATCAAGCCCAGTCAGCATGGGTTCATGAAAGGCAGGTCATGCCTGTCAAACCTGATCTCCTTCTATGATAAGGTGACCCACTTAGTGGATGAGGGAAAAGCTGTGGATGTCATCTACCTGGATTTCTGCAAAGCTTTTGACACCATTTCCCACAGCATTCTCCTGGAGAAACTGGCTGCTCATGGCCTGGACAGGTGCACTCTTTGCTGGGTAAAGAACTGGCTGGATGGCCGTGCCCAGAGAGTGGTGGGGAATGGAGTTAAATCCAGCTGGTGTCCAGTCACAAGTGGTGTCCCCCAAGGATCAATGCTTACTAAGGCATGAAGAGACAATCTTGAGGTCCTCCCATTGTACATTTGAGGTTCTCTTTGTTTCACTTCATGAAAGTGCTTTTTAGGTTATTTTTCATGTTCTTTATCCTACTTGCTGTATCTGGGCCTGCAATTTTGTGAATGTTTCTTGAGTAATCTACGTCTCTTTCCTTTCAGTCTACTCTTTCCCAGTGCTGGACCATCCTCTCTGTTTTTCCCATTTAAACATTTCATAGAATCCTAGAATCATAGAATGGGGGNTAGAAGTGGTTTTTTGTCAGGGTAGGTTAATGGTTGGACTTGATGATCTTAAATGTCCCTTCCAACCTCAGCAATTCTATGATTCTGTGATTCTAAGATTCTATTACTGCCTTTCTCTGGTGTAAAAAGAGGCTCTCAATTCAACCGTAAGCCAACATAAATACAGACCTCAACTTTCATAATCAAGCAGTGCTTTTCCATTGCACCTGAGACTGATTCCATTGTGATAAAATTGATTGTGACAGTCTAGTTTAGTAACTCTGGGATGCTTGTTTATAACTTCTTTATGTGAAATATTTCACAAAGCCCACTACTGATTTACTTACAATTCCTTTATAACGGTATCATTTCTCATATGTTTTTCCACAAATATTTAAGAGTCTGATGGCAGAAGACAACTTAGTATTACATTACATATCAAAAGTCTCCTTTCTGAGAGAATAACATGAAAGGATTCAGGATTTTGTATTTATAAATTCAAAAATATTTTATATTAGCAAGAATCAGTGAATAGACACTAATTCAAAAGCATGTTTATTCCCTTTCTGAATACATCCCAGAAGGAAAAATGACATTAATTTCCAACACACATATATCCTTTAAAAAAACGGTTTACAATTACTGGTTTCGAATTTCACTTTGATAATAAATAAATTCATTTCTAATTTGAATAAACTAGAAGTATAAATAAGATAACAAAGAAAATGTACATATAAATACAGTTATTTAAGTCCTCATCCAACTGTTACACGTATGCAAATCTCAGAAGTTCTGTTTGAGAGGGATAAGGATGAGGGTAATTAACACAAACTGACAAAACTTTGATGATAGTTACCTTTATATTTCCTTGCCTCATAGTTCATTTCACATGATATGTAATCTATGGGAGGGAGGGATCACAATAGGGGTCCCAATAGTTGACTGAATACTGATGCTGAATACAGATAGGATTGGGATAGAAACCAAATTTAGTGTCAGAGCCTTTTAGTGCTGAAAGATGCAATGGACAAGCAAATTTTCATGTTGTGATACCTCCCATAATTTAGTTAACAAAGGAAAGATATCTTTAGGAAACAAAAACCAAAATATACCAAATTAAAAAACACACCTCTTTTAAGGCCCAGACCCACTTCCCTTTGATGCAGTCGTCATACCAAGCCTTCTAAATCAGGAGCAGACTGCACCAGGTTCCTCTGTTATGGAACAGAAAGTCATGTCCAAACAGCAGCTCTGCTCATTTAACCTCTGAATCACCCTTGGCAGAAGCCTCTTTCTCTCTCCCTCTGTACCTACAGTGTGAGAAAATTACAGGGGTTATGCTCCCACCTTAGGCATCTCACGCTGCTATTGCAAGACAAAGAAGCTTGAGTGCTTTTACTCAGCCTCTTTCCACTCTTCACTATATGTATGGGAATCATACATATAATTTGGGGGAAGTAAAACACAAAAATATAGCGCAGAACCGTATCTGTCCTGCATTACTATTCACAACACTGTAATTAACATATTACTCTGAGTACACAGCTTTATTGAAGTAAATGCTCTGGCACAGGAAGAGTAAAGCTATTTAGAAGTATATTATTATGCAATTCAGCAATGTGTCACTTCTTTCAAAAAACAGCAAGGCTCTTTAGAGCATGTTGTTGTTAATTCAGGTTTTGTAACGATTTTTTTTTCTTTCTTAGATTGTTTGCACTGGCATAAATAGCTTCAAATCCCTTTTGGGTCCAGAGACTTGTGCAGTAATTAAGGCCTTGCATATTACTGAGAGGAACACAACACTGAAGTTGAAGCTTAAAGTCCAAAACACCGAGTCAAACCGTGTGCTACTGTTATACTCTGTTTTCTCAGAAATGTTCTTGTTAACAGCAAGACCAAGTGTTCCTATGTGTTTTGTATAATTTCCCATTGAAACTATTCAAAATTTGTTTTTCTAAACATACCAATTAACAGCAAGTGTCTCCCACTGTCACTGTCATATAAAACCTTCCAACACTTCTCTCCCTGCAAAAGTTCAGTCTTGGCAACACATACTGGAAGTTGCTATTTGCTTTGGTTGTGCTACTGAAAGTGGGAAGCTGTGACACATTGAAGAAAGATTTACTCTCTATTTTAATTTATCTACCCACAGTTTGAGGTCCCTTTAGTTTCTGGGAATGTGTCATGGCAGAGAGAGTAAGAGCCCTGAAACATGTTAGTGACTTTGTCTGTTCCTGAACCGGTCTGCATGAGTGCAAGTGAAGAAAGCAAACTGCACCCAGACCCAAACCTCCTGCCATTGATTCCACTGGGAAACTGAGCTGTACAACAAAGAGCATCTGCTAACCCTGAGCAGCAGGCCAACTATAGAGAGTCTTGTCACTATTTATTTAAAACAAAACAAGAAAATGTCATTGATGCAAACTTCGTTTCAGTAAAATGCTTAAGAGAGTGACAGCTCTGTATGACCTTGGACTAACCAAACCATGCATAGAAAATTCAGCATTGCATAAGCTTTCATAAGTGCTTAACAAAAAGACGATGTGAATACCAAGAAGGATGAAGAATTGTCAAGCAAGTACAAGGCAGCACGTTGAAACAGTAATGGTGTGAAACCATCAGTGCAGATTTAGCCTGAACATTAGCAAAGTTTTCTTACTGGGAAAATCTTGAGCTGGTTTAATCCAGCATAAAAATCTAAAGGGATTTTACGGTTCTCTGCTATTAATTAATGGGCATTATAACACCACTTTCCCTTCCAATGTTGATGGAAGCATAGTTGAAAGAATTAATAGCTAGAACCACTCATGAATTCATTTCTAACAATTGATTTGTGCCTGTGACTCTTTGACGTAGCAAGTGCACAGGTCCACATGCACACTCCGCCCTTTTTTCTCATTGCCTTGTAAGAACCCTGCCCCTTTCCCAATTTGGAAGCACGCTGTGATGGCTCAGTGAGATGTGTATTGTTTCTGAAGAATGCTATATTAACATGCTCATCTTCAGGAATACTAACCCGCTGAAGTGTGCTCTATAGATTAAAGCACAGCATGCCCATTACTTCCACCCTGGCAGAGGCTATGGGGCACATCTTGGTAGACTATTATACTGACTAAATCGCT
Organism: Rhinoptilus africanus; assembly: GCA_013400135.1. Taxonomy (NCBI): domain Eukaryota; kingdom Metazoa; phylum Chordata; class Aves; order Charadriiformes; family Glareolidae; genus Rhinoptilus; species Rhinoptilus africanus. Next base: position 112,525 of record VXBO01000343.1, read on the forward strand.
CTCTAGACTATGATAAAAGGCGCATTTTAAAAACATGTGCCTGACAAATTGAAGTTATGTCAACAATAACTAGCTAAAATGCTAATAACCAAGGCAGCAGCTAAGAACTTCGAGATTTATATTCCTTTTTTTATAATGCGAATGATCCCCTTCTGTGGGAAATTTAATTAAAACACTATTTGGGAATTAGGGGACAGCTTTTCTTTGTTTCTATTCTTCGCTTACGATTATGACTGTTCAACATTTTAAGTGATGCAGAACGAATGTTAATGGTAAATTGCTGGAGTGTGATAATTGATTTCTTTATTAATAAAGGAGATTTAATGCTCCATGGAAAGCTTGATCTAAGTCACCATTAGAGATTTTGTTTTAAGAGTCATCTACAGAGTGCAGTTCTTCACCTTGAAGGGTGCTTATTCCTCTTACTAAGCATAACTGCCTTTGCACAACTGCTTATTGTATGTGGGATGTGATATTTTGGAATCGCTCAGTGCTTAACGCTGTCATTAACTTCCTGTGGGATTGTGCTCAGCACTTCTAAGAGCCAGCTCTGTGGAAAATGAATCTGTTCTGCCATTAAACATGTGGATGATTAAAGTGCAAGGAGACTCACAAGCAGGCTTATGATGAAGAAAAGCAGTGGGCAGGTCTGTCTTAATTTGAAGGCACATGCAATAAGCTCTTGCAGCAGGTATCCCATGGAGCATGGGCAGAGAGCACAGCACAGGTCTCCAGAGGATGGGCACAGGGTAGCACTGGAGAACCAACAGCACAGACAGATCCCCAGCTGTCAATTACTGGTCACTAAAAGTGTAAAACATGGAGAGATTCATAAGCTCCATCCTGTCCTGTTACAGGTTGTTACAAAGACTGCATATCCCACATCCATAAAATATCACATATTTGGTGAAAACACAGAAGAGGTAACAAGCACCTATAAAAAAGCACAGTCACAACCTCCAGAGGAAGAAGAAAGAGAGGGTTTGCTCCGCTGCTGTCCCCACAATGCAGGACACCAGACCTGACCGTTCTGCGGGCTATCCACAGCATCTTTACCTTCACTGGACAAAAAGCGCTGTTTTCTGATTTACTTTTCATCACATTTTGCCTCTGCAGGCTCAGCAATCATACGTAGAGCATTACACTTTATTATATCTTGTAGTAAATGCATTAGAATTTTAAAGAGCTCCATCCGTGTGTGTGTCCAAAAGACAAGGCAATCCGTACTGAAGAGGAAATCTGGAACAAGCGCCTTGTCCTTTCACTCCAGTATAAGCAGTTGCCACATTTTGGGCAGTACCACAACAGAAAATATGGCAATAGAAATACTGCGAAGAAAGCATCTATGCCTTCCAAACAGCAACCAACAAGAAAAAAAAAAGAGAGAACATTTTTAAAATGTAGACACTTTCAGATGCCAGCAAAGCAACCTCTATTGTTTAAAGGTGTACTTCCAAGCTGAAATTAGTGCAAGCCAAGCTTTCATTCTGTTAAACGTTATCACTGCCCAAGCTGAGCTGTGTTCACACACTCCAAGGCTCTTTGTTTAAATCACCTCCAGTTAACAAGAGGTGATGAGTGAGTAAACTGGAAAGTGTGTGAAAATTGCCAGAGGACAATTATGAATGCTAATTAAGAAATAGTTTTTCTACAGTAACTAAAGGATTTCCATAAGGATGCCACTGAGCTATTCCAGAGGCATATGTAGGATGCAAAATTGTTTTTAATATGTGTTACAATATGAAATATTTATTCCCTGATATGTTACTACTTGTGTGAGAATTATTAAATCTAATTTTAGAGTTAATAATGACTCATGTCAGACAGACACAAGAAATGTTACGAACCAAAACTCCAGTTACTGCAATTCGACATATTCTGAATAAATGGAGCCTCAAGTGCCATCTAGCGTAGGCCTGACTCTGCAGTTCTAGCATGAGTTCACTCCTCTCATGTTAATTAATTCCTTAACATGTCTATCAAAGGAGAAGGTGTGTTGCTGCTTTCAGTTTCTACAGACACTTAAGAATATAGTTAGCATTTCAGAAGCTTTATTTAACCTCAAATTCTGCTATCATTAAGGTAGCAGTTTCAGCGAGATGTTATTTTTAGTTAAATTTTCAAATCAGCAAAAGGAAAATTTCCTTAAAACTCACATATTCTGTTGCTCAAGGAGAGGAATTTGTTGCACAGCCAGTTATATTAATTTGATCTGATTAAAAACCAAGGTTTAATGCAAAACTGAGAAGCCTCATCTCCTATGACTATGTCCTATGGATTCTGATATCCAGTATTCTGATAAGTGAAAGCAGCAACTTCTGCTTAGCATTGGCACTCATTTGGGTGTCTTTTCTTTAGCCACAGAGGAGCTTGCTTTCTTTAAGATCATTTCATACTTTGTTAAATGTGATTGAAAGTGTTCCACATGCTCAATAGAACCAACTAACAAGAGCCTAACAGACAGCACAATGGGGAAAAAAAAAACCCAACCTGATGAGGAAACTAAATCAATCAAATAATTCCCTTGAAGAAGAGAAGGCCACAAATATTAAATAATTTTAAAAAATAAAATTAATAAGTGATTTAAAATTAATAAGTTGATTGCACAATCTCAGAACTTCGGCCTGGAACTACAGCTCAAACTGCTTTGAATGTTATCAACACCATTATACCCTACATGGTATACCGGGTATAATTTTGAGTATTTTATTGATAACATATGATATTCATAGTTTTATATCCATTGAGAGTAACTTGGACAATCTGGAATCCCACTTTGTCCTTGATTGATATAGGTTTTACAAATGAGTGCAAAATATACTGCAAATAGGTCCATATAAAACGTTAAAGATAATTTAAATTACACAAATATGGAGAAAAAACTGATCAGAAAATTTACTGTTTGTTATTTAATTTCAGCATGTACAGTCATGTTTTTCTTCAATAAAAAGTATTTTCTATAAAATTCACTGGGGATAGAAAGTATTTCTCAATAAATTGATCTTTATTCCAGATTAGAGAAGCAGACAGGGAATGAAAGTGGAACAGCTATCAAGTATGGTATTACCTACACAATCTGCATATCAAGTTTCAAGACATTTTTGTGTCTTCAATTTATCTTGCCATATTCATGCATTCCTGCCCTTATAAGAAGGCTCTCTTTGGCATTCACCAGATTTACTAGCAAGGGAGAAAGCCTACAAGGTAAAAGGAAATGCCAGGATCTAACCATTCATCCTGAGAACTTTATTCCTGCAGATCTTCAAATTTACACAATGCTTTTTGGAATATTCACATATTATACAGTTCAAACCATATCAAGAATTTAAAATTATAACTTACCAGTTGAATTGCTCCCTGAAACAAAGTAAAAGGCAGTATAGAAGAAATGTCAGTTCAATGAGCTGCAAAAGCTATGAAAAGTGTTATGCTTCAGTCTCCAAATTCATCAGGCAGCATATACATATGCCAGACTCCAGGTGACCTTAGTGGGAGTCCTGTACTTGGAAACTTAGAAGAATCCAACAATGTT
>VXBO01000343.1:116100-168726 GCA_013400135.1 Rhinoptilus africanus
TTAGATTTCTTCCCTTCTTAGTCTCTAAATACATGTAAAAAGTCAGAATCTCTTCTAGATATCCCCACTGGGCAGTCATTCCTTGCTAGTAGTAGAATGGAAAGTTCTTAATCAACCAGCTTTGTCATCAAAAGCAGATTCTAACTTAAAATCAGCAGGATGATGCTGAATTTTCTAAATAGAACTAAGACATATCTATAGGTAGAATAATTATGAGAATATCTCATCTCTTCATGATACCAGTAAACTAGAACCAGATTCTGAAACAAAACTAAAAATTCATGTCACATATGAAGTGGACTAAAGCTTTTTTTGAATTCTGATGCTTTCAGCATGGGAAGACAATAATTCATCCATAGCCCTAAATGTTATACTAGTTAATAAACATACTATTTATTCCAAATACCAGAGCAGAAAAAAAGCATGGCATATGCTCCGTGGTAAGCGTTAACAGATAAGAGGTTTTCTGCAGCAACCAGATATACTGCATGCAACCACATTTACTTATAACTCTTCAAGTCCATAAAGCTGTCCTCATTACTCGCAGTACAAAGATAGGTGGCAAATTAAAAATAATAATAATAAAACAACAGCAATAGAGCGAGATGCTTCTTTGTTTTATTTATACGACCGCACAAACAAAACAAGTCAAGGTCATGCTACTCTTAGCTTTAATTTTTCTCCAGCAAAACATGGCATTTTGTGGTAAACAGAAAATAAAGCATGGTAAGTAAAAAGTTTTCCTTGTAATTTTTTTCCTATGGCTTCTTTACAGCAGTTTTCATGTCTGATTTAGAGAGCTAATAATTTGAAATCGTCTACTCATTAACACTGACCCTTTACATGGCCCCTGAAGTGCTCTACCATTGTGTCACACAAAACTCACATAGCCCATTCCTCATGGAAAGAGGGGGCATGGCTGCTGTCTGAAGTAGCTCACTGCTCATTTCCTCTGCATGACAAGAAGCTTAGTTATCGCCTTATTTAAGTGAAGTTATACATTTCTGCACTGATCTGTTTCAGTAGCTGAAGGTGTCAAAATGCTATTTAGTTATTAGGGTACTATGTGGAATGGTTTGAATTAATGTTAATAACTTTATTATCATCACTACAGTGTGTATAGTATTTTTTTTATGCATATATATACATATATATGTGATCCTCACCAGCTGGAGATTAATGACAATTTCTAAGCTATATAAAAAGGGAAAGTACAATATGGTATTTTATTCTCTGCAGAATGACTTTCTTTCTGAAAGTAGGCCCAAGAGCCTTGCTAGATTTCCCATTTCTGCAACCCCTGTTATTGTGAAGACTTGCTAATTGGTCATATCTTCTTGAATGAGACATACATATATATCGTCTCTTATTACAGCAATAATATATATTTTTTATGCTTAGAACTCATTACAATGTGCTGCTTTTCCTCACACCATCCCTCTTCATTATTATACCTTGTATGCACACTGTAATTCGCTAATATTAATATTCCACTCAGTGGTTGATTTTTGTTTGGTTTATTTTTTTGGGCAGTAGGGTGGGGTATTTTTGTTGAAATTTTTTTGCAGTCAAAAATATACCAGCTCAGCATTCATTATGCATATGAGTGTCAGATTAAATTGGTTCTGAAAAAATGCAATGTAGATATCCAAGAGCATCCATACCTTTCCATTTTTACCTTACTAGATCATTGCATTCATATCTTCTTGAGACTTCCTAGACTATAGTAAGCTCTTTTTTTCTTATAAATTAAAATCCTCTTGAAGCTTTAGATGTTCCACATGAATAAAGGTTTCCAAAATGGATAAAAATTGATAAAGATTTGTTTTCTTAGCCCATCATGGTACCAAAGAATTAGTGTGAAGTTTGATGGTGTATTTAATCAGATCTGATATTTCTCTGTTGCCAAATGGGAAACTGTAGTGCTTCTTTCCTTATGTTGGGTCATTCATCTGCCCTCAAGGTAACCCAGTTCAAAAAGCCACACCCAGCCAAAACTAACTCTACAAAAAGAGAGAATAGTATTCTACTGGTAACAGCTAGCCATAAGATTAATTTCTCTCTAACATCAGACTGTACCTGTTGAGTGTGTTGTGTGATGTTTCCATCTGCATCTGTATGCTCCTACCTCTCCAGGTACCCTCCCCCAGAACTTGTGGCCTGATGATGGAAAAGACAGACAGGAGACATTTTCAATAGCATGGTCAGCTTAAAACAAACTTTCCTCTGAAAATCCAGCGAAATGCTATTTCTGAGGTTCTAAAATTAGAGATCATGACTCAAAAGAGGATTTAAAATTTAGAAAGCAGAAAAGTGATGGTTTCACTCTCAATATACACAAGTCTATTGGAACACCGAAAGAGCTGTCACAAAGGGAAAACACATTTGCAGACACTTTTGAAGATGATGTATATCTAAATCAAGAAGTTCTAATATACCATTTTGTTTGTTGAGTTCAAAATTATACCTAATATATCAGATAGTTCATTAAATATTATGCTTTGAAACAAGATTATATCCTGAACAAAATATTTATTGACCAGGTACATTAAAAATAGATGTACTAGTTGTAGGTTTTTTCTAGTTATTAGTAGATGAGAGCCATTCTGTTTCCCTTTATTATGTAGGCTACAGTTAATGTAGTTTTACTGATTTTCTACAGTAGTTGCAGCTCAAAATTCCCAGAAGAATACCTGTCATGAAATAGACTTTTTTCTTTTTTTACACAGCTGAACATTTGCATGAGTGGAGAGAAACCACGGTGGTTTGCCTTTAAAGTCAGCTTAATGTGGATTGGGAGGAAGGAGGAGGAGGGGCATGGGGGTTTTTAATGCTTACATTGTATAATCAGTTATGCTATATTCTGTTTCACGCTGCAATAACCTTAAAACAGCGACTTCAGGTGACCAAATTGGTGTTTTCTGTAACTTTTTTTTTCTCAGTTTCCAAAGTTGCCTTTCATTGTTTTTAGTTTAAATCAGTTTTTATCCTCGGAGGTCAAACATCATGCCACACACAAAAGATTTCCTGCCAGACTTCAGCAGGTGATGTATATTCACCTACATACTGTAAAATATTTAATTTGCATGAAATTAACTGTCCTAATGGAATAAGATGGAATCCCTTAAGGATGCTGTGAAATACTGCAGGAGATTTTTATGGTTTAGGTCAGCATATCCACAGATTCCCATTCAAGCACATGTGTAGATCACTGCAATAAAAATTTAAAGGCATCTATCTAAGTACACTAGGCTGCAGAAGTAACTTATCCACACTACGGACACTCATATTTTGTTATTTTTCTTCTTATCATTAACAGCAATGGTAAGTATTGTTTTGTCAGTTAGCTATGGTAGTACTGGAACTTATTTTTGCCCTATTTCACCTCTTTCTCCTTTTCCCCAGATCTGCATCAGGGGCTCACAATGGGTTTCATCTCACTGTATTTGTAACTTGGACATAAATAACTTTTGTAGTTAACACAAGGTAAAGCTGATCACCACGTTACATTCATCTGATCTAATGAAGCTGAGGAATCTTAATGATTTTAGCAGGAGGTGTTTCACCCTCTGCAGGTGCTAGGTCACATTTTGGCTTTTTGATGCCAACAGTGAGGGAAGTGGCTCTCACCACCCTTTGTTTGAAAGCACACTTACAGATTAAGTTAAAATGGAGATATTTCAATAGCTTGACTGAATCTGAGTTATGATGACAAACTTCTAATACAAATCATCCATAAACCCCAAACCTCCAAAAGGAATGCAAAACCTATTGTCTCTTTAAATGCCTAGCCTCAGTAAAGTCACCTTCAGCCCAAAGTACCTTTGTAGAATGGGACTTCTACAGACTAAAAGCATAAATAACTTCCAAGTATGTAGGTATTGAAAGTTTCAAATGTTAGTTTAATGTATAATTTTGAGTAATGGGAGAAGCATTGTTCTGTAAAGTTTAGTGACTCAACTTGCATATTTAAAGCTCAGTTTACGTTTCCCAGGGTAGTCCAAGAGGGTAAAAAGCAGCGCATTCTTCTGCTGCTCACATCAAGGTGAAGTCACACAGCACAGTCTTTGTAACACAGCAACGCACCTGTTGTGAGGAAAGGCGATCAGCTACTTACCCTATGTGTTCTCTTTACCCTGTTGTAAGAGACGGACCATAAATTTCCTGATGAGGGGCAGAAGGCCCTCCAGACCTTCAATGGAATGCCTCAAACACTCTTAAGGAAATAAATAATGCAGGCCTGGTTTTCAAAGAACTTTTTCAAAGCCAATACATTAGATTTTTTTTAGAGGAACATTGTTAATATATCTGTGTATATTGTCCATGGGCATGTCAACAGGTTTCCAGCAGGATCAGAGTACCTATGAGAATGTAGTAAGTATAGATCAAAGTCACAGTGAGGAGTGATGGCATATGTCATTAACTAAACAAGTTATTTAGTTGCAGTATCGTATATGCATACATATATGTGTGCACTGTTGATGTCTAGTGGCTTTTTCACAGAGCAGGTTCATCATCTGGAGCAGCTATAGAAACTGTGGCAAAGAAAGTCAGAGCATTTTTTAGTTTTGGAGGTGGGTGGTGAGAATTTTGGCCTTAGCTCCCCTTGAAATGTGAGAGGAATGTCTAATATCTGCCTCTTCTGCAAACAGTAAGAACTTTTACAAGACATGAATATCAACATCACATAAACAGATCCATCTTATTTGAAGGTAAATCACATCTTTGCTATGTACTCCAATGCAGACAACAGGCAGGGAATGTTAATAAGAGAATATGAATATTACCGATGACTCAAGGGAGGACAGCAGTTCTGAAATAGACGTGAAATAGTGTGCAGATGCTAATAGCTGTCCATACTGTTGGGACAACACTGTGTTGCTTATACTAAACACACAATTTTCAGTCAAAAAACCTGCCAAGGATACACATGATGTGATATAAACACAATAGGAGCACAATGCCAAAGTTTGCTCATAAAATCAATGACAACCTGCTTTGCGAGTCCTGTATCTGGCACCCGGCATTACAAAGATATAAAGCTTATTTTCCTAGCTAGTTAGAGAAATCCACTTTCCCTAACTATTTTCATTTCAAACTTAGGCATTAGTAAATATGACCTAGGAGCGAAGAAATAGAGCCTGATCACTTCTGCAAACATTTGCTTTAACCTCAACCAAAATCACAAAGCTCTAGGTGATCTACCTATGTGTTCCTCACAAACATTGTGTTTTGCCCCTTGTACTTTGAAGTTCTGAGGAAACAGTATTTTCCCCGTTTCATGGACATGTGCCAAAAGAAGGGGTTGGAAGAGGTGGGTAAAGACAAGAGACTGTAACATAACTGCTCTAGCAGCACACACAGTCTAGTCTACTTAGTCATCCTTATCTGCTCTTACACAGAGGAACAAGGGTTAACCTTTTATCAAGCCCAACAGCACAGTATTGAGAAATAGCACAGAGCCATAGACAGCGGGTGCTGAAGTGATTTTCCAGAAGTGCCCATTAGAGAAGATGCTGATATTTTATGGAGATTATTGGAAATGCATATGTTGTGAACAGTAAATGTCAACAGAGTCATGAGGGAAGAACTCTTACATTGTCTTAGGAGAGGTAGACAAGGATCTCTCTGCTTTTATTGTTCCTTGATCTCAAGATTGGTGGTCTTCTAAACAGGCATGCCAGCTACAGATAATCCATTTATTTAACTGGGGAAAAAACCAAAACAAAACCCAATCAACTTTCAGATATCCAACATTATGAGAAGTTTTTCTACTATGTAGAAACATACAGTTTGCAAATTCTAATTCATCTACCAAGGTCACAGATTGTGAATTTTAAGCAGACTATATATCAACCCAAAATCATTCTAGAAAAATGACATCTTCATTCAGTTTGGAAATTGCTCACAAAGTAATTGCTGACTTTAAGATTCTGTGTGAAAAATGATATGCAGATTTTTAGGAGAAAACACATCCATTTTAACTTACCTTCATGATTAAACTGAACTTGTATTCATGTTTTTTTTAATTATGAACAGAGAAAAAAAATTATAAGTAAATAGTAAGGTCCATAAAACCAGATGAAAAAAAATATATATTTAGTTTACTATACCTGTGTCTCACATAAAACAGTATTTAAAATATCATTGCAGAGTCAAATACAAAGGGCCACCAAGGATGGACTGTACACTAACCTAACCTTTGCCATTTTGGCAAATTGTTTGTGTTAGTAAGTAAAAGATTTTAAATTTTACTTATGACCTAATGCCATTCTCAAAAGTCACTTCATTAGGAATCATAAGATTAATAAGAAACTAATGATGTGTGGATTTGTAACTCACTTGTGAAGCTGTATCGATCAGGGGTTTTAACTGTGCTATTGCCAGCCGACAAAGTACTATAAGTTCAAGTTAAACTTCAGCTTGAACTAAATGTTGAAGTTATTTACACACATCTGCTAATGCTTTTTTTATCGGCCATAACTTTCTTCCCAGAGAAAATGATTGAGAACACGATTTTATCTGGGACACTTTCTTCCCCAAGCCAAGGAAGAACCAATAAACTTTGTGAGCTAAACATGATTTAGTGGCAGAACTTGTTATTGTCTGAGAAGTGGTATGAGTTGACTTAAAATCTACATTGTAGGAAACAAGGCACGGAAGGAACCAAAACCTCACAAACATTAAGTGCTAACTCACATGAGCAGGCATGTTGCAAATTTGCAGAAGAAGAAAGGGAGGAAGCAGCAGTGGAAGAATGCTCTGGGCAGGTAAATGCTGAGCCTATAACTGTGTCACATGTGGAAAAGTTACATAGGGGTTACATAAGAAAGTACAGAACTATATGTTGAAATTATGTTGAAGAAAGCAGACATTCAACGGTGAGAAGAGGACCGACTTCAGCTGTAGCAGACAAAAAAAAAAAAAAAAAAAAAAAAAAAACAAAAACCAAAACCCACAACTTTAAAAAGCATGAGCATTGCCATTAGAGCACAAAATGGACAGAAGCCCATCAAAAGCTTTCAGTCAAACTCTGATTTCAGCATCAGTGTGTGCCCACAAAAGCTTAGGTGCATGCAGAAAGCGCTGCTCCAATCCTCACCTCTTAGCAAAGCACCAAACTAATTTTGCCATTGCATGCAATTTACCTCTTTTTGTAATGTATGTAGGAAGTTACCGAGTAAGGCTGAATTCTGAAAGCAAAGATGACTCTCGAGTAGCATTTGCTTTAAATATGAAGAAGGTATGGCCTGAGCGAATAAAAATGAACAATTTAATAACTTTATGTATTGCAATCCTAAAGGTGCTCATGAAGGCATAGGCAATGAAGAGCACAGCTTTTTTATTAAGTGAGTTCTACTCAGATGCTGCTTCATCAGTTGGATTACAAGTTTAGACTGTTCACCACCGCCAGACTGAGGTTTGGTGGGTTTTGTAGGTTAGCATGACTGTAAACAAAAGTATTTAGAAGTCAGTTATTACATTCAAAGGAAAGAATTCACAAAACCTGGGCAAGCCATATTTTCCTGAATCATGGCTCTTCTCTTCCAAACACACAGCCTAGGGAAATGATATGCAAAACATCTACAGTTAATGAACCAATATCAACCAGTAACAGCAATGACAGAAATCAAAATCAGTAATATCAGAAAGTTCCAAAGTCACACTTTCTCCCACAGTTTTGACTTAGCAACATTACCCATCTGTGGAGTTCCTATTTTAGTTCCTGTGTTAACTGTTCACTTTCTTAATGTCTTATTATTTATTAATACATTCTAACAGATACAGTGCAGCCAGTTTTTAGTGCACTTGAAATGCTAACAGAAGTTCAGCTTCTAGAAATTCTCATTGCAGACTCTTCTATAGTCATAATCTTTTGAAGTTTGAGTTGGTTTAACTAGAATTTATGCATAGAATTTGGGAGGAAGGGAGCTTATATTATGAGAAAACTATACCTGTATTGCTTTCACCTACATATAAACAGTGTAACACTATACAGCCTTTCCCTGAAAGATGAAATTCTACAGGGAAGTTCAGACTGCAATACTCTTTTTGAAAGAAGGAAGCAAAGTAGGGGAGGATGTAAGAATGTACATAGGGAATAGCTGGAATGAGCTTCCTGCCCTGCTAAATATGTCAGAGCAGTGAGATACAGCAACCATGTTTACACCTCTGCTGCAAGAATTGACAAGCAGGGCAGAACCAGGAGGCTTTTGCACCCACTGTCCAGTGAGATGGATCTAAATAATCTGATCTTAGTTCTTCTTCCACTGGCAAAATTTTCCCTACACAAAAAGCAAGAAGGTTAAAAGAAATAAAAGGAGAAAACACAAGATCAGGGGAAGAACAAGCAGAACAGAGTGCCCACTTCAGCAGACTGACTGGGCCACTAAATTTTCCAACACAGAAATATCAGGGTATAACTTCCGCCACATTTTTTCAGTTTCCTATAGTCACGCATACCACATCCATCTTTAGTGCAATGAACTATATATCCTCCTTCAGGTGATCTCCCTCTCTGAACTAGTTACCATGCCAGAGACTGAGAGAGCATTGCTCCAGAAATAGATTAATATCACACAATCACTCCATCTACAAAGGCAATTCGAACTACTTCAGGTGTGGCCAAATAGAGCTCACATCAGGTGATCAATCAGCATGCATTTAACTTCAGCAGAGAGGGGCACTCTCCACTTGGCCAGGCCACCGTATGCAGTGTGCCATTGACTGTTTGCAAAGGCAACTGAACCAGCTGTGAACAGTTCTGCTGTAATAATCCTCTTTATAAGTAGAAAAATAGCCTCTAAAAGTAATAAGACAACCACTAGCATTTGAAAACCTCTATAAATAATGCATACAAATAACACCCCATAAATGTAAATTACACTGCTTCTGGGGTGAAACAGGAGTTGATTTTACTTATTACTCATCAACCGCTAACTCCAATGTTTATCAGTGATTTTGAATGTGAATATGTAAAGTGTACAGCATTTATTATATTATGAAGTGAATGACATTTACAGACATCTGCTTCTGCTTTTTGATTCAAGAAGGTGGGTTCAGTCAATGTGAATTTACTTTAATAACTGCAAGGTTACAATTCAATTGGGTGGGTTTGCCATTCTACTAATCTGTGTTTCTGCTAGCCCAGAAGTCTGGCTTTCGTAACAAAATGCAAGTGGAGGAGTGTACAAAAATGCCATAGTGAGTTTTAGAGAAAATATAGACAGGGCTAAATACCAAGGCCAAACTCACAGGCAAGGGATAAATACTATGTATGAATGTACGAATTAAGTCTCTCCAGAGTTTCCATCATGCTATTTTTATCATGGATGCTGACAGTGATCTAACAACCATCCTCAAGAATGCTCTGAGATGGTTTCAGCCATTCCTGTCTGATCGTTTCCAGGCAGTAACGATACAAAATTATTTCTCTGAAGTGCCATTGCCTCTAATCTCTCCCTCACCATATTGTCCATGTTTAGCTGCTGAGCAAGAACTAAGAATCAGGGATTCTAGTTTTGATACTGAACACCTTTGTGTTTACTTCTAACATTATAAGCAATGCTTTATATTTTTTACCAGCATGTCTCAGTTATTGAGGTTTAGATGAAAAGAAGATACTGAGCCATAACTCTACTGAGCTATTTGTTAGGAGAAAGGAAAATAGTATATGCTTCATTAATAGTTGCTAGTTTCTAGAGAATAAATTACAAAAATGTGAAATAGTCTTTAATTTTAATTAATTTTAATTTATTAAAATTGTTCCATTTATTAAACTTCTGCTATATTGTACAATCTGTTATACAAGTGCAAATATGTTGGATCACATCCTCATAATGAACTTTCACTCTTAAAATGCATCATTCAGCTCCCACAAAATATGCACTATTACACATGCAATGAAAGCCAAGCACTGTTGTATTGATTTGGTACAATAAAGACCCTCAAGCCTGAAGCCTAAAAAAAATCCAACATGAAAAGGTACAACACAATGAAAAGCCAGCTGGTATCAGTCATTATATCTGACTTCTGCCATGAATACATCTGTGAGAGACAGATCTTGTTTTGAGAGCTCATCTGTACTTCTTGTTGTGTATAAATATTATTGGTGTTGGCTCACAGAACAAATACTAATTAAAACAGCTTAATTAAAAAAAAAAAAAGATAAGGGATATCTGTTCTTTTTAATCTGCATGGATAATTTTGTGACTAAATCTTAGGCATTTCATGAGAGAGTTCTTTAAAATAAGTACTTAAAGTCACAGTCAATGAAGAGAGATAACTCTGAAGCCCTTTAGAAGAATATGTCTGCCTACATCAGGGCCAGGACCTCTTACCTACCTTTGACTATTCCATAGTGAGAAGACTTGTCTGTGCCAATGAATTAGGGTTCATTTGCAGTCAATAGAGAGAGATGGGATGCCTGCCCCCCATAGATTAAATACCACTTATCTCTGCCTAATTTTTTCCCTGAAAGAAACTGTTTCTCTTCAATGTCTATAACACAACCCAGATCGTAGCTTAGACTACACGCTTAACCTTAAATGGCTATAAATACTCGAGATGGGTGTTGCGTGAAAGCATTACATCCTGGGTACCAAAATTTGGTCAGATAGGACCTCTTTTGTGAATCACCTTCCTCTCTCCATTTATTATGCAGAGAATGAGATCTATTGTACCAGGGCAACTGCTTCATTTGGTACTTAGCAAAGTTTCTAAAGTAAGGAAGTTAAATCTCAAACAATATTTTTTAGAACCACAGAATTCACCTTTGTGCCTGGCAAGATCATGGAGCAGATCCTCCTGGAAATTATGCTAAGGCACATGGAAAATAACAGGGGGATCAGTGACAGACAATATGGCTTCATTAAGGGAAAATCTTGTCTCACAAATTTGGTGGCCTTCTACAATGGTGTTACAACATTGTTTGATAAGGGAAGAGCAACTGACATCATCTACCTGGACCCATGCAAAGTGTTGGATGCTGTCCTGAACAACATCCTTGTCTCTAAATTGGAGAGACATGGATTTGATGGATGGACCACTCGGTGGTGGATAATGAGTTGGCAGATGGTCACACTCGAAGAGTTGCGGTGACCAGCTTCATGTCAAAGCAGCAACCAGTAACGAAAAGTGTTCCTCAGGGGTCAGTATTGGGACTAGCACTGTTTAACATCTTTGTCAGGAACATGGATAGTGGGATTCAGTGCACCCTCAGCAAGTTTGCTGATAACACCAATTGTGGAGTGGTCAATACGCTGGAAGGAAGGGATGCCATCCAGAGGGACTTGGGGAGGCTTGAGAGATGAACCTGTGAGAACATCATGAAGCTCAACAAGGCCAAGTGCAAGCTCCTACATGTGGGTTGGGGCAAACCAAAGCACAAATACAGGCTGGGTGGAGAATGGACTGGGAGCTGCCCTGAGGAGAAGGAATTTGGGTAGTTGGTGGATGAGAAAGAAGCTCAACATGAGCCAGCAATATGCACTTGCAGCCCAGAAAGACCACCGCATCCTGGGCTGCATCAAAAGAATAGTAGCCAGATGGTCAAGAGAGGTGATTCTGCCCCTCTACTCTGCACTTGTGAGACCTCACCTGGAGTACTGTGTCCAGCTCTGGGGCCCCCAACATAAGAAAGACCTGTTGGAGTGAGCCCAGAGGAGGGCCACACAGATGACCAGAGGGCTGGAGCACCTCTTCTACGAGGACAGTCTGAGAGAGTTGGGTTTTTTCAGCCTGGAGAAGAGAAGGCTCCAGGGAGACCTTATAGTGGCCTTTCGGTACTTAAAGGGGGCCTACAGGAAAGACAGAGAGGGACTCAAGGAGACTAGTGATAGGATGGATCAAGAAGACTAGTGATAGGATGAGCAGTAACGCTTTTAAAATGAAAGAGGCAAGATTTAGATTAGATATTAGGAAGAAATTCTTTACTGTGAGGGCGGTGAGACACTGGAATGGGTTGCCCAGAGAAGTTGTGGATGCCCCATCCCTGGAAGCGTTTCAGGCCATGCTGGATGGAGCTTTGAGTAACCTCGTCTAGTGGAAGGTGCCCCTGCCCGTGGCAGGGAGGGTGGAACTAGGTGATCTTTAAGGTCCCTTCCAACCCAAACCATTCTATGATATTCAAATGCATGTGAGTTATGCTGCATTTCTTATGCTTTGGTGAGCATAGCTCCATTTCAATGTCACTGGTAATTCCAGCAAGACTCTTCTCTTCTGAAGCAAATGAAAACAGAAAAATTCACTGGTATTTGTGTTTTCCCTTCAAACTTGTTTGTTGTATCTTTAGATTACAAAATAAAAAAATAAAAATAAAATTAAAATGTATCTGAGCACATCAGTGACAGACTATCTGATTTTAACACTTCTTAGGTATACTATTGAAACTATCATCCAGGACAGTGTTCCTCACAAAAGTTACTTGACAGAATTCGTACACTAATTTACAGCACAGAATATATCTTATCATATAAGCAGCATACTATCTCCTTTGGAGGACTACATTAAGTCAAGCATGTTTACTTCTCTCTGTCCCTTTCCCTTTCTTCTTTCATGCATTCAGTATGCTTTTTTCCATTTACATAATGAAGGATGCACACCCACTTGGTGTTTTGTTTACCACTGTAAGTGGCAAGAGTGCAATTCATCTGATTAAATGTATCTACACTTTAAGTAATCACTTCAAGTTCTTTTTTTGGTCAAGAAAAAAAATAGGTACAGTTAGTGCATGATTCTTCTTCAAATGCCAGTTTCTCTCCATTGACTGTAATGAGAATTTTGGTGACCAGCTCACAGGCAGGCAACTGCTCTATAGATCAATGTATTTGCTGAAGTGGACCTTGCACAAAAAGTCTCTTGAGAGGAAAAAAATAGCTGTCTCTCAGTGTTACACAGAATTCAAAAGAATATTACTCCTGGTGGTGTTAACGCCACCCAGAAGTTTAGCCCCACACAGCCATCTGGTCATCTTTATTATGATAAACTCTTCTAGTTGCACGACTACCAGACATTTTAAATGAGGGTGATTTATTTTTCTTAGTACATAATAAGCGAATGGGCTGCTACTCTAAAAAGTCAGCAAACATACTAATCTTTCCCTTGCAAGAAAAATAAACAGCAAATTTGTATTCTATTGCAACCATTGCCATTCTTTTTTTAATATTTTTTTGATTGCATTTCCCCCTTTTTTTAGATAAGATAAAGAGGAAGAAAAATACATAAAGAACATGGAGAGAAAAAAAGAGGAAAAAAACACTTCTAGAAAATATCAACATAAAGTGCTGATATCTTTCCATGAAGAACTGCCATATTTTGTCCAGTTCAGTTTTAATTTTAGCTTTTCTTACTTTCCCTTGGCTTCACTTAAAGCCAGCTCCCCAAAAGATTGCTTAATGATTGATGTACCTAATAAATTAAAAAGCATGAGGGTGAAGTAAGACAGATGAACAGATTTAATGTTATATACATTTTCATTGGAAACTACATTAAAAAGCTTAAAACCTCATGTCAATGCTGTTCTAGTTTCTGTGTTCTCATTTTGTTGCAAAAAGTTAATGTCCTTCCACTGGGTACGCTGAATTCTGAATTTGATGAGGATTGGTAAAATATATGACTTAACTGTATATAGGTCCAGAATAATCATGAATTATTTTCATCAATGTTTATAACTTTTATGTTCCAAGAAAAACCATAATCATGCCTATTTAGTAATTTGCACAATAATTCATATGTTCATTACTCAAAGAATTTTAAAATTATATTTATTTGAAAGGTATATATCATGATGAATTACAGTTCAGGTTTTATCTATCTATCTATCTATCTATCTATCTATCTATCTATCTATCTATCTATCTATCAAATTATATTTGCTTATTACACTGACATATGACATACATCAGTTTTAGGCACCAAACAGGTGCTAGGGACTGCTTATTTTGATTTTCCACAGCTGGATGAAAGAAATCTATAGAATATCTAATCTCTGTCATCTGGTTAATCTTCTGTCAATGCCCAAATATGCTGGTTTTGAATTCTCAAATACAAACTACTTGGAAGGACTCAAGCATTGACCTTTCATTGCTTCATCTGCAAATGCATTACACAGTCACAGAGATACTATTATTCCTGTGTACATCATGTGAGTCTAAAATCTCAAGTAGTCCACTTTAGTACATCTTCAGTGTCTGACCATTTATGGCTTCATTGTCATTATTGTTCCTCTTCCGTCATATCATATTTTTACTTTCTTGAAATTCATGGTCAAGTGTATTGACCCTCTGAAGGGCTATGGAGAAGTTCAGAACTAAAGGTGCAAAAACCCGCAAGTTTTTAAATACTGTTTAGCATCATATGTATAAAAATACATGCTACATATGCATAGTTTCTTTTTTAAAGCCTTTTATTTAAATAATTCAGAGTCTGCCTTCTTGAGTCTACATATTGAGCCATTAGCATTAAGATAAGTACATGCATCGTGCTTCAGCATGCATTAAATAAGATTTGTTATAAATGAAGAAGGCAGTATATTTTACATTTAGAGCACCAGTACCAGTTCACTTTATTAAATTCCTTCAGGAATAAGAAATCAATGGCATCTCAGTTGACGTTTATCTAAAAAGCAAAGCAAAACAGAACTACACCAACCTATTTTTCGGTAGTGAAAACTTGCGTTTCCTCATGCTACTCTTAATTTCCTAAGACCTATACATTGTGGCACTCCAATTTGGACTCACCGTCTTCTCAAACTCTTCATGGAAGAACATGATTCCACTAATTATCCACCTGCATAACTTTAAAACCATGTGCAATCATGGTAAAATATAATGTAATATCCAGCCAAAAGTGTTCAATTATGTGTCTGTTTATGACAGCATGATCTCAAAATAATAAACTTTTTTTTTTTAATAATAAAATTTGATTTCCAGCTTTGCACTACATAAGTATCACTCATAAAGGCATAAACATAAAGGTAGACCTGAAACTACACCAAGCATTTTGTGAGCTGAGAAATAATCAACATTGGCAAGGAAGTGGAGAGGTAGGTCAGTGCTTATGTAAACACTGTAAGTTGCCCCATGGAAGTATTAATCTTTGCAAACTGTTGCCTAGCTTACCACAAGTGAGCTGTTCCTTTTCATTATTTTGAAGCACTCTAGTCTGCCTGCTGAGTTCAGGAAAGATGATGAGCCAGAAATCAGGTAAAACCATCACTCCAAATCAAATCTATTCCCTGGCAAATATCGGCAGGCAGGAGGAGAATAATTTGCCAAAAGGACTCTAGATACCCATAGAGTCAGGCACAGACTAGTTGTGTCTACCGTGCAAGCTAACGGGGCACATTGCAGATCTGGCTGCTAATTTTGTTAGCCAAAGGTTGCACTTGAGATACTGAGTCTTACTGAGGCGAGGTGCATGCTCTAGATGTGGAAACACAATGATTCCTGACCAGGAGTGGCTTGGCTGCTGTAGACAGAGACACTTTTTGCCTACCTCCTTACTACAGACAGACCTCTTGGTGAAAGGACATGAGTCCAGGTCTCAGCAGCTGCTCCACATGATTTCAGATTACTTCTGAACACCTCACCCTGTGTCTCTGAGGGCCAAAATCAGGCAGACCTGGTAGTCATTTCATTCCTGCCTGGTCATTCCTGCCTGGGGAATGATCCCACAACTCTTGGGAAGACTTTTCCTGGTTCATCAGACAGGGAAGAGACAACACTACATTTCTAGTTCACAGTGTCATTGAGTCTCTAATTTAGTGACATGAGGGACAAAACAAAGGGAATAACTAAGTCATTACTTCATAATATAGCGGTGTTTGGCTATACTGACCTCATGCAAACCTGTTGGATAATATCGGATCTCTTTAAATTAAGCCATGTTTGGTTGTACTCTTGCCAGAGGAGAAAAGAGGTAAAGTATATCACTCAACTTAAGCATCCTCAGCTGCTCAACTTTCCAGACTTAAAGAAGTTATGATAAACATTTCCTGATGCCTTTCAGGTGCTTTCTTGGTAAAGGAGTTTTCTTTAAATCTTCCTGGCAGACCATGTCCCAGACTAAACTCTAACAGTGTGATAGTACTCAAAACTGCCATTAGGAGGGAAAGAAATTAAGATGAAGCAAGATTTCAAAGAAAACTAAATTAAATAATTCTCTTATGTTATCTTCATGGATATCTAATTGCTACAGTGTGGTGCTGGAGAGTACTGACTACTGGGCGTTAGAGCAGAGGTACAAAACTAGGCTGTCAGTGATGAAGTAAACCATAATTACAGCAGTGATGGTATTTATATGTGTGTAGTGTAAGATGTATATACACTCTATTGATTGCCTTACTTCGACTTATCTGTGCATGTTGTTGATGTGGACTGACAGATCTGTCAGCTCTTCATCTGAAGCACAGCTATTGCACTTTGCCATCCCAGTGAACAGTGCATGCCTTTTCCAACTATTACATCTTGTGGATTAATTTTTAATAACCGTTTTACAGAAACTAAATTCTTCCCTCTTGAATAAAAAGAGGCAACAGTTTTTCTTGCCAGGAAGACATTTTCATCAGAGAAAGGCTGAGTACAAATCATCTTTTCCAGAAACTGAAGACCATTACTATCTCTTAGTGTAAATACCAGGAACTTTTAAAACCTTTTATCCTCCAATGTGAATAGGTCGAGAGACCCATACATTTTTGGGGAGGAGGCTGGTGGTGTTTATTTTAAACTGTACGTATACCACTGTTTCACTGCATAAGTTTTCTTCCTATGATGACAGGATGAAATAACCAAGGGCATGAATTATCAGCTTATATATAGATCTTAAAATGACTGAAGTGATATAAGAATCTATGGAGTGTATTACAGGACCCCAAAAAGGCAAAACTATTTAATTCTATTCAGTAGCCCAAGTACTGTGATTTTTTTTCCATTAATTTTTTATTTTGATGTTTCTTCAATTTCTATCTTCATAACAGTTTTCCATATTATTCCAGTGCTGTGTACAGAGCAATATATTAATAAGAATTCACATTCTTCTGGTAATAAAGTAGTTTATTAATATAAGAAACCTATTATCCTAGAGAAGAGAAATTAACTTTAAAGATAATGCAAATACTTGAGCAAAAGTTTGGAATTTAATTTGTACTTAGTAGACATCAATTCAATCTTAGTGAAAGGAAAGAAAGTTTTGCTAATAGTTTCCAATACTGACATAACTTCAACCACTGTACTGCACTGACTTATGTATTATCATAGTAAGTGAACGACACAACCACAGGCTCAAAAAGGCAAGAAAACAACTATGGATTTCCATGCCAACCCATATATAAATCAGATAGCTCTCAGTACCTCTAAACTGTAAATTTAAATAGACTGCAATCTTTTAATCTACATTAATTTCTATGAGAGATGAGACTAAGTGATGCATTTTGGATATGGATTTGGACACAATTTCCCTTAAATTTTAAGACTGATATCTGTGTGTGAGAATGGGCTGATTTTTCATGCTAATTCTGAACTTCCCACTTTTGCACCCTCTTTGTTTATTCCTTTGCTATTGTACAACTCCACTTACAAAATGTTGCTATTGTTTTAACATTTTATAGAGTCTCCATTGTGCCTTTGAGAGTATTTGGGGTTGTTTTCTTTCCTCCCTACTCCAGTCTCTGAACTATGGGAGGTTTGATTGCTATGTTTTATCAAGAAGTTTTTTCGTAATGAGTGTTTCCTATTTTGTCTTCACATTTGAACCAGGTTATGTTTGCACAAGGGATTTTTACTCTTGCAATATACTACTTGTATAATAAGACTCAGAAGTATTAAGGAGAACTCTTCAAATTTTACTGCTTTTGATGTCTTCTGACCAGTTTCTCTCCTACCTATCAGATTTTATAGTTTCATCAATGTGATTCTCTTGCTGTCATCTCAGTGATGTATAATCTGTAGTAAGTACCTTTAACATTGTTGTAGTATTTTATCAACCTCAACTATTGATATTTTCTCTGTATCGCTGGCAAGGTAAAGTCGTTCCTTTGTATAATTCTTTTGTCATGATTGATAGAAGACAAATAAGGAGTCAGTGATTCTCAGATAGTTTAAACTATTGAGAGTGAAAAAGTCCTAAGAACCATTTTTGGACAAAGAGGTCAGCATATATCTGAAGTGTATATCTGAACTTAATAGTTGCTAAGAGTTATTTCAAGAAAGGCCAGAAGTGTAAAGTTCTTGAAAGAGTGGAAATTATGTACTCTTTTTGATAAGTACTTTTTCTGAATCTCATAATCAAAGGAAACTTCCCTATATATAACCTAGGGGTGTCTAGAAATAAAGTTAAGATTGAGTAATTATTTCCTCTTAGACCTAGAAGGTAGCATTTTCAAGATGATAAAGCAGGCCTTCACA
This sequence comes from Rhinoptilus africanus, assembly GCA_013400135.1. Taxonomy (NCBI): domain Eukaryota; kingdom Metazoa; phylum Chordata; class Aves; order Charadriiformes; family Glareolidae; genus Rhinoptilus; species Rhinoptilus africanus. The sequence goes on from VXBO01000343.1 coordinate 134,502, forward strand.
TCTACAGTGTGAATCACATGAACTTCAGGTACATAGATTCAGTCCCGAGATCCTGAAAAATACTGTATTGCCTAATCCAAAATATTTGCTAATGATTTCCTTAGACATCTGTTTTCTGTCTATTTTACAGCATCTTAATCTTGACAACACATGGCTTATGTGGCAAGGTTTTGGTAGCAGGCAGTGCTGCATGAGTGGCTTCTGTGAGAAGATGCCAGAAGCTGTCAGATGTCCATCAGATCTAGTACCATACAGTTCCAAAATATGTTGGACACACTGCTGACCAAAGCTGAGACCATCAGACATGATGAAAAAGGTTTCACAGCAGCTGTGAGAGAGGAGTGAGGAAATGTGAGGGCAAAAACTCTGCAGACACCAAGATCAGTGAGGAAGGAGGGGAGGGGGTGCTCCAGATTCCCCTGTAGCTTGTGATGAAAACCCTGACGAGGCAGGTTGTCCCCCTGCAGCCCTTGGAGGACCCTATGCTGAAGCAGGTGGATGTGTCTTGAAGGAAGCTGCAGCCCCCAGGGAGCCTAAGCTGAAACAAGTTCCTGGAAGGATGTGTGTACCATGGAAAGGAACCCACACAGAAGCAGGTTTGCTGGCAGGACTTGTGACCCTGTCAGGGACCCACACTGGAGCAGTTAGCAACACCAAGTTGGGTGGGGTGTTGATCTGGTTGGGGGACGGAAGGCTCTACAAAAGGATCTGGACAGGCTGAATTGATAGTCTGAGGCCAATGGTACGAGGTTCAACAAGGCCAAGTGCCAGGTCCTGCACTTGGGTTACAACAACCCAATGTAGCACTACAGGATTGAGGAAGAGTGGCTGGAGAGCTGGTGGAAAAGGACCTGGTGGAAAAGGATCTGGGGGCATTGGTTGACAGCTGGCTGTATATGAGCCAGCAGTGTGCCCAGGTGGCCACGAAGGCCAACAGCATCCTGGTTTGTAGCAGAAATAGTGTGGCCAGCAGGACTAGGGAAGCGATCATACCCCTGTACTTGGGAGTGGTGAGGGCCCTCCTCCGGTACTGTGTTCAGTTTTGGGCCCCTCGGTACAAGACATTGATGTACTTGAGTGTCCAAAGAAGAGCAGTGAAGCTGGTGAAGGGTTTACAGCACAGGTCTTAGGAGGAGCAGATAAGGGAACTGGGGTTGTTCAGCCTGGAGAAAAGGAGTCTGAGGGGGGACCTTATCATTCTCTACAACTACCTTAAAGGAGGGTGTAGAGAAGTGGGGATCAATCTCTTCTCCCAAATAACAGGTGACAGGACAAGAGGAAACAGGGTCAAGTTGCCCCAGGTGAGGTTTAGACTGGATATTGGAAGCATTGGAACAGGCTGCTCAGGGAAGTGGTTGAGTCACCATCCCTGGAGGTATTTAAAAGGTATGTAGGTGTAGTGCTGAGGGACATGGTTTAGTGATGGACTTGGCCATTGCAGGTTAACTCAATGATCTTAAAGGACTTTTCCAACCTAAACATTTATATGATTCTATGAATATCCAGGTACAGTGAAGTTCAAGGATGAAATTTGGCCAGAGACTAATATTGTAAAGTGGGTTTTTTCACATGAAGTAATCTTAGCGTTGTTATGAGGGGTATCAAGGGTGCATTAATCTTTTAAATACTATTAATATGAAATGTAAATAACTTTGCATCTCTAGAAACTGTGATAACTGCTTAAACGTAGATTTACTCCTATGTTATAAATGTATCTATAATCACTATGATCATGACTAATACTCTTGTAAAGTTGTTCAAAAATGTACAAATAGTTATTAGCCATAAATAAATTCAAAAGTGACAGGGGTGGGGAGTTGATAGAACCAAAGAGATCCTGTCTTCCTTTCACCACTTTTACAAGGCAGTAATGGTGAGAAATCCTTCACACTCTGCACTTCCAGGTCACTCTGCTGAACAAAACAGACAGCATTTGTTTCAGAGTAAATAAGTGTATCATAATTGCCTGAGACTTTAATTTGATTTTAGATTAAGTGCTTGATAGAAACACTAAATCTTCCGAAAGAAACTTAAAAGTGACAAGTGTTATTAAGGTTTGGTGAGAAACAATGCTATAACTGATGTTTGCTCCCATTTTCATTATCTTTGTCCATTGGGTAGATAGAGATTATGCATTTTACTCAAGGTTCATCAGCTTTGCTCACACAGAGATTTCCTCTAGCTCAGACCTCCTATAGGATATAAGTGAAATGTTAGATAGAAGGAAGACTTTTATGGACTACATCTTATTTCTCACTTCCAATTTGAGAGACAAAAATAAATTGGTGTAACGATAGATACCTATTCTAAAAGCAGAACATTTTACAACCATTAAAAGAAACGAAGTTATTGAAATGTGAGTAGATTAATACATATTCTGTTTGTCCATCTGTTATATTTTAAAATATGAGCAAATGTTTAATTATAGTTAGAAAAACCTCCTGTGCAGTATTTAAAATAAGTTATTAAGGATATAGATTCAGTTATATAACCGTTCTTTCTTTTTTACTTGCCAAATTTATTCTTGTCAGATCCAAATCTCAAAATCATCCCAAAAGTAAAATGTATAATGAATCTGAAAATATTTTGTCTGCTAAAATCAGAGGTTCCTTTTGGCCATAGGAACGTAGAAAGTACAGGAACAAAGATAGAACCTTAAAACAATGCAATCATGCATAAAGTTCGCCAAAAGATAACTCGCTGCTTCTGGAAATTGGTAGAGAAATGCAAGCACATAACATTATTCTGCCGTACTGTTTCAAAATATATCCTGGACTTCTAAAGCTCTAATGATATCTTATAAAAAGCTCATCACTTCTGTATTATGTACAAAAGCTTTAATATCTTCTTCAGTGTCTTTACATGCTATTACAAAACTTAAGGGAAATGAGAGCAGAACTTGGGCTGTGAATTAGTTTAAAACAGTGAATTATTACAATGAAAAATGTAGTTATGAAATTTTTATATGAAAAAAAGCCTTCAAAATGTTGTCTAAATTGTACAGATGAACCTACAGAGATTCTGAAGTTTTGCATAGTCACAAGTTGGCCACACCTCAGAGTAACACTAGAGGCTTTAAGCTACAATTGCTTTTCCATTGCCTTTGGCTTAGAGAAAGAAGGTTATCTTTACTTTATCTATTGATCTTAACCAGCAATAAATTAGCTCACCATCAAGGCCATTCTGATATATCTCTGCCAGATTAAAAAAGGAAGTAGTTTTTAGTCTTTCCACTCTGCACAGATCATAGAATCATAGAATCATAGAATCCTAGGGTTGGAAGGGACCTTAGTAGATCATCTAGTCCAACCCCCCTGCCAGAGCAGGGCCACCTTAGAGCAGGTTACACAGGAACGCGTCCAGGCGGGTTTTGAATGTCTCCAGAGACGGAGACTCCACCACCTCCCTGGGCAGCTTGTTCCAGTGCTCTGCCACCCTCAAGGTAAAGAAGTTCCTCCTCATGTTTAGGTGGAACTTCCTATGCTCAAGTTTGTGCCCGTTACCCCTTGTCCTATCACTGGGCACCACTGAAAAGAGCCTGGCCCCATCCTCCTGACACCCACCCTTCAAGTATTTATAAGTGTTAATTAGGTCCCCCCTCAGACGCCTCTTTTCCAGGCTAAAGAGACCTAATTCCCTTAATCTATCTTCATANTTCATATATCAATCTTTTTTATATAATCATTTTTAGAGGTATGTTAGGCTGCATTAGGCAAAGGATTACCAACAGGCTGAGGGAGGTGATCCTTCCCTTCTTTTCAGCATTTTTGAGGCCACTACTGGAGTACTGTGTCCAGTTCTGGGCTCCCCAGTACAACAGAACTGTTACAACATGCTGGAGAGTGTTCAAACACTAAGTGATAAAAGGACTGGAGAACCTCTCATGGGGAAAGGCTGAGAGAGCAGGGACGTTTAGGCTCGAGAAGAGGTGGCTTGAGGGGGTTTTATGCATGTGTATAAGTACTCACTGCAGTAAAGAAGATGAAGACAGATTCNAGTCCAAGAAAAACACTCTTAACACGAGATTCCTACTGTCTTTGCTGTTCTTTCATTCATTTACAGTCCAAGCTCTACCATTGGATTGACCAGGAATTCTCTTCTTTGTGTCAAATGCATTTCTTACCCTAATAATGAGCAATTATAGGGAAACGATTGATCAAAAGGACCCTGGAATTCTGGTAATAATATTCTTCCATTTTTGCAGAACCCGTGTATTTAAAGCTGTTGTCAGCCTAGAAGTGAAAAAATAATATTAATAGGAGCACACTCACTGGAATTAGAAAATAAGTGGTGCCACATCAGTTATTTGATAGAATTACTTGGTGCAAATTTTAAGTGCTCAGCTACTGCTGACCATATACAAAAGCAGAAAATCAGAGGTGAAATAGATAAATACTTTTGTGTCCAAATTATTGAGTATAATAAATAAAAGATTAAAATGAAATTTAATGCAAATGGCAACTTGAGCTATGAATCACTCTTTAGAAGCTAAAGCTATGAAGACATTAGACTAGCACTGGAGGTCAGACAAAACAGAGAAGTTAGCTCCTTGCATGCTGATAACGCCCCTTCTTCATAATTATAGAGAAGCCCTGAACTTCATCATAGAAAACTGCTCCTCTAATTCCCAGAACAGTCCCTCATAGAGGACATTCATTAGATCTTGTACACACTCTCATGGTGCATGCATTTTTTCCCCTCTTGCTTCCATTTTCAGTGGTTTAATTTTGTGCAGCCAAAGGGCCTGTTACATTCATAATTAGCAAATTAAACAAGTTAAATTAGTATTTTCTTGCCTTAAATCCAAATATAATCATACTTTAAAAGTATAAGCAGCAATCGTGTATAATCATTTTATTAATTTTGTATTATAATACTATAAATTGCATTTTGTAACTTTAGTGTACTATTGTTAATATATATAAAATACATATTATTCATATATCAATCTTTTTTATATAATCATTTTTAGAGGTATGTTAGGCTGCATTAGGCAAAGGATTACCAACAGGCTGAGGGAGGTGATCCTTCCCTTCTTTTCAGCATTTTTGAGGCCACTACTGGAGTACTGTGTCCAGTTCTGGGCTCCCCAGTACAACAGAGCTGTTACAACATGCTGGAGAGTGTTCAAACACTAAGTGATAAAAGGACTGGAGAACCTCTCATGGGGAAAGGCTGAGAGAGCAGGGATGTTTAGGCTCGAGAAGAGGTGGCTTGAGGGGGTTTTATGCATGTGTATAAGTACTCACTGCAGTAAAGAAGATGAAGACAGATTCTCTTCAGTGGTACCCAGTGACAGGACAAGAGGCACAAACTGAAACACGGGAGGCTCCATCTGAACATCAGGAAACATTTTTTTACTGTGAGGGTGACTGAACACTGGAACAGGTTGCCCAAAGATGTTGTAGAGTCTCCCTCCTTAGAGATATTCAAAAGCCATCTGGACATGGTCCTGGGCAACCAGCTGTAGGTGGCCCTGCTTGAGCAGGGGGATTGGACAAGGTGATTTCCAGAAGTCCCTTTAACCTGAACAATTCTGTGATTCTGTGATTCTATGATCTGGCCTACCTGTCTCCTTTCATACTTCATAAATGCTGAGCTTTTATTAATTGTATCAGTTTGTGAAAAACAATCTGTTTATTGCACTTATTCAGAGCATTCCAGATATTCGTCACTGAATATGATAAGCAAAAGCAGAAATTGTTTGAGAAAAAAAAAATATATTCACAACCAGAGTTCATCTACAGTTACACATACATAGCTTCTATTATCTGACTCAAAGGATTCAACTTCTTCAAATAATAGCATTGCATCCCATCTGGTCTGTATGAATCCAGGGTCATTGAATTCAAACAAATTTTCCTAGTTTACAACCACAAAAAAAAATCCTGTTAATTTAAGAGCATCCATCTTGCTAATGTGTATTGTAGAGATACTACTGAAAAAACAAGAGTTCATGGAGGTATGCTACAGAGATGCAGTAGAGAGGTAAGATTGCTTTGGTAAGCTCTCAGTTAATATTACAATGTCAGCAATTATTGTTTCTGAAATGGTGTAATTATTTCAGAAAGTACCAATTCTCCATCTTGAGGCTATAGTTCCACAAGAGTCATCCAAATGTCTTACATCCACCACAGCTCATGGAGAAGGCATAAAGCAGCAACATTTCTGAGCACTAAAATGTCATTGGTGGATATTTTCTGAACAGATTCAGTGTTGCTTGCCTTAGGAAAACGTAATAGCCAAGTAGAACATTTTGGACTGTAAGATTTGATACACTTGAGATGAAAGAACTTTTTTAGTTCACTTTGAATTTTCTGCCTCTGTGATATTTATACATTGTGCAGCACAGGTGAATGAAAACTCCCAAATGGTGTGAAACGAGAAAGTATACTGCAGAAGAGAAAAATGCCTAATTCTGAATAGGCACGATCCCCTAGAAAGAGTTTGTGCAGCAGATAGGACCCTGCAGAATAGAGAGAATTCCCGCACTGTTCAATATCTAACATTATCTGAACAGTGCTGGAGCCAGCTAATTATGGGCAAGTCTCAAGAGATTTTTCTTTGGCTTTTAAAATAGTATTTAGGCATATGAAGAGATGCACATTCCAAAAAATGCAGACCATAAATTCCCTGTTCCACTTGCCTCTGAACCCACACATTGCCTAAGTTTGTATAGAATCTAAATTTTGGTCCTCAATTATTCATAGGATGCTTGCAGGTATGTAGATTTCTCTCTGTACCAAAAAGGATTCCGGGACAGTGACTAACTCCCGACCAAGCAGCTTTATGAAGCATCCATACTGCTGGTCATGGACTTGTATTGGGGTTTATGTCTAATTCACAACAATCGCAGTGAATTCAGGAAAATTAGACACACCTCACCTACGGTCAAAAACCTCCCTTCGCACAATAGCTAAGTGTTTCAGACTTGGGCTTAGTTTTCTCTTCCAATCCAAGACTACAATTTAGTAGCAAGGTTAAACAATTAAGAGTGCTCTTTACTTATAAGGGCCTTAGTAAGATAAACATGGCAGGTTTTATTTTCTCCTGTTAAAAAAATTAAATTGAATTTGTGAATAGCATGTTGCTCTCTATGACTTTCAATAAGATATAGATCTCTGCTATAAATGTTTTCAAAGATGGCTCTATCTGTTAGCATTTTTCTGGGTAGAAAGCTTCACAGGAGTCCTGGCAGCCTGAAGTCCTTCAGACCCCTTATCTCCTATACTGCTGATGTATTCCATGGCTACAGATCATGGAAGCATGTGGAGATGTCACACATAAGCAGAAACAGAGTGGACATCATTCAATTGCTTCATAATTGCTACTATTAAATCAACGTGCAAAGATAATAATAACCAGCAATGCTAGATAGCACTTTGCTGACATCTGCTTTGAATCTGCAAAAAACGTTTATGTGTATGCCTCAGACCATGATTAATGATGAAATGTCTTTCCACAGCACTGTTAAGGAACCATTTAAACAACTGTCAATGGCAAATTTAAGGCCTGTCATTACTACAGACAGGCTTCAAGACAAAAATAAAAGTTTGTTTTGATGAAGGTTTTAGGGCAAGTTCAGGATCAGATTTTTAAAGATCAAAGATCTGGCTTTGAATATACTGAGAAGTTGAGCAAACACTTCTTTTTTTTAAGCTCACCTAGATGGTGTTTATCCTAATCTGGTCTTAATGAACCTTTTTGATCACTTAAATATTTTTTTAAAATGTGGGATGTTTTGGTTATCCCCCACATAATAAGGTTAATGTAGACATAATTTTTATGCTTAGAAGATATCTTGTAGTACCCAATCATAATGACATTGAAACTGTACAGCACATCGGAATTAATTTATCCTGTTTTGATAATAATATATATAATATAAAAATATAAAATTATATAACATATAAAATACATATAAAAACCAGAGTGCTCCTAAATATCCAACTCATTGTGATGTTCTTATGAGCATTTTAACTTTTTACATTTTGCGTATTTGTCTCAACGGCATCTAGTTTTTGTCACATATCTGGGAAGTTTATTTGAATTCTCTGCTGAAGATTATACTGTCTTTTTGTAATAATCCCTAAATCCTTTATTGTGGTCCATTTTTGATGGTATATTACCTTTTCCAGGCACATTCTTTTTTCAGGTGATTAGTTCCTTTATTGCCTTGCTTCTTCACATTAAATCAAATGAACTAGTTATTTACTCATGCTGTTTGTCTATTTTTATCTTTCTGGTTTTGGTCCCCCTTCTTTTCAGTGACCTTATCTGCCCTTCAAACACTGCTTTCCTTTGAATTTAGTTATTTTATAGCTTAATCTTTTCTTGAGGCACAAACAGCTTTAATTATAAACTTTGAACTTAATTTGATTTTATCTACAATAAAGACTTTTTCTGTTATGCTTTCAGAACACATTTTGTTTATTTAAGATAGAACAGTGCATATCATATTCTTAATGGTTTATTAGATTAGTCTTTTGCATAGTAGAGGAGGAAAAAAAGCCAAATATAGTCTTTTGGCAGCTTCCTTTATTTTCATAAATACTACTAGTATTTTGCTAATAATAAGTAATTATTTTTTTTTTCCTAGCATTTTACTCTTCTGTTCTCTTCATACCCTGGGCATGATACTTTTTCGTTATTACACTCTCACTGCAAAGTACTTAACTCTTTTGATTGTTTAGTGTTATTTCAAAAGCCCTTGATGAGGAGAAAGAGTGGTCCAGTTGAGAGTCAAGCACGTGAATAAGCTGTGAGAGGTGAGGATGGCAGAAGCATCTATCAATGTATCTTACATTTATTAAAATGTTTAATACATTCTTTAAAAAGCCTTATTTTCTCAAGATGGCCCAAAAATATTCAAGTGAAAATATACAATTATATGAAAGTGAGAAAGGTCCATGCATTGTCTCATCGCAGTACTTTTCATTTTGAGGCATTTAAAGGTATTTAAAATTAACAGACTTTGACAATTTTTGCTTTTTTAAGTTTACAGGCTGTTTCTATTTTTTATTATGTACATAATAATCTTATTATATCCTTTTAAGAGTGTCTATTTACATGGGCATTATTTATCATGTGAGAGTAACTATGCAGGAGCACTTTGATGAACAGAAAAAATAAATACTGTGCAAATAGTTTCTGCCATCTTTGCTATGACAGTGAGGTAGAAGGTTATTCCAGCAAGATAAAAGTATTGTAATGCAGATTACATTCATTTTCTCCTGTTTGCTGCTAGAGAACAGAACGTTCTGACAGATCTTCCCACATGCATTTCTCAGAACATGTAGCTTGTTATTAGTTCAGCTAAACGATAACATTTGCAAGCAAAAAATATGGGATAATACTTGTGCTTTATAATTTAGTGTCACACATGCAAAACTACTGATACTACTCTATTGTCCCTTGAAACTCTTCACGCCACCAGGCAGTAATTAAGACAATTCCCACTATCCCACATCCTATGAGATTTTCCTCCTAGTATACTGAACGCTGTGATAGTTATTCTTAGCTGTAATGTTTCCTCTTTAACTTCACAGGACCAGATGGCACTGGATTAGTCGCTCTATTTCACTTCAGTGAGGCGACGCCCTTTTCTGACAGTAGATTTTTCCTACCATACGCATTGCTTAGAGCAATGCAACTTCATCCTTGAAGCTTATGTTTGGTTAAATGTTAAGCAACATTTATTAAAGTGAAAAATGAACTGAACGCAAATGGATTTTTAATTTATTCCAGTACCCTCAGACGTATTATTTCAGTAACCTCTGTCATTCGCTGTCTTTGGACAATAATCCTGTACCAGTTTTGTCTAGGATGGAGTACATTTTCTTCATGGTAGCTCGTATGAGGCTATGTTTTGGATTTGTGACCAAAACAGTGTTGATAACACAGGGATGTTTTAGTTATTGCTGAGCATTGCTTACACAGCGTCAAGGCCTTTTCTGCTTCTCAGTACAACCCCACCAGTGAGTATGCTGGGGGTGCGTAAGGAGTTGGGAGGGGACACAGCTGAGACAGCTGACCTCAACTGGCCCAAGGTATATTCCATACCATATGATATCATGCTCAGCAATAAAAGCTGGGGGAAAAGAGAGAAGGGGGGAATGTTTGGAGTTACATTTGTCTTCCCAAGTAACTGCTGTGTGTGATAGAGCCCTGCTTTCCTGGAGATGGCTGAACACCTGCTTGCCAATGGGAAACAGTGAATTAATTCCTTGTTCTGCTTGGCTTGTTAATACTTTTTGCTTTATCTACTAAATTATCTTTATCTCAACCTATGCGTTTTCTCTCTTTTACACTTCCAATTCTCTCCTTGATCTTGCTGAGAAGAGTGTCCTGGATTGAGTGACATAGGACTAATTTGTCTTCTAACACTGGGGAGAACTCCGCTTTTGGAAGACTCTTTAACTTCACAGGACCAGAATTCATGAATTCATTAAAATATTTACTTTAGATCCAGCTAGGATATGTGGGATTCAAGGTCTCAGTGTTTTCAAGCCTTGCCAGGTGCGAGGATGAGGAGGAGCAGGGCCTGGACATTTGACCCAGGCTGGCCAAAAGGATTATTTCATACCATAAATGTAACATTTAATATAAATTAGAAAGTTTGCTGCATAGTTGGGCTCTCCCTTGATGGCGGTGGTCCAGAGAACTTCTTGCCTCAGTGCTGGACCACTGAGCCTTTCCCTTCCTCCCGAAGCCTCAGTGCTCACAGTGTCCAATATTTGCTGTCTGCTGCTGGGCATGCACAGCTGCCTACTGATATGACTAGCTGAGTATAATCCTTGCATATCCTGTATTAGTATTGGTTTTAATACTAGTTCTTTGGTATTATTGTTAATTATTTAGTCCTATCCTATTAAATCTATTTATATTTCAACCCTCATGTTTCCTTGCTTTCCCTGATTCCCTTTCCCTAGTGGGAAGGGGTCATCAGGTTGTAGAATAATTGTCTAAATGACAATAAATTGTTACGGGTTTTCTCAAACCGTAACAGGGAGTGAGTGAGTGTCTGTGTGGGGCTGAGCTGCTGGCTGCGGTTAACCTACAACAAACCCTTACCTCAGGAGCAAAACCTTGTGTCTCAACACAGCTCTCGCACTGCTGCTAGGTATATTATTCACAGCAATGGGACACCTCTTAGCAAAGGGAACTACATGTAACTTGAGCTGTCACCTTTGCATTCTGTGATGTTATCATTGCTGCTAGAAACTCCTGGGGCTCAAATCATCAGTTCCATAGTTAGAGACTGTGTTCCTGACAGGCGGGTTTATTTAAGCCTCTTAGAGAAGGTACTGTGTTACCCAAATGATTTGTAACAGCACAGAATAATTCCTTACTTAAATGCATATATGTTTTCCAATGCATGAGTGGACTTAGTCAACTTGCAAGTACACATTTGCATTACTAGTTTGAAATTCTCTTCATCAATAAGCCAAACCAGTAGGGTTACATTATTTTTTATGTCAAAGCTTGAACCTTGACTATTTGTGTAAAAATAAGATTGAATATTGATTGAAGTATACTTTCTTAGATAAGCAGTCACCTATTTTGGGGTTCTGTGTGCACAGCTTCAGGCACGTGATTCACCACCCTGTTACAATTACTATGAAACATCATAATAGATCTGTGGTAGAGGTGGCTATGGGAAAAGAGAAAAGAATTCAAGAGGCTGCAAAGTTGCTTTTAAATTTAAGGCAAAGGAAGTTTTTTGTCCAGAGGAAAAAAAAATGTGGAAAAAAGAGCAGGCTTTGGAGCCTTTATGTAGCATCAACAATGCATCAAAAAGAGAAAGCAGGCTCTTCTGTACCTCAATTTCTTCCAGTGGAAAAACAAATTAATTTAATTTATCTTTATGGATGTTTCAAATACCAGACTGCAGAAGCATTTTTTCAAAGGGATATGACAGACTTTAACTGGTTTATTTAAATAATCACTTTGTCCCTGAAATAAGCAACACATTCCTGAGACAGATGCATCTAGATGTTGAAAATTACAGAAAATTAATTATTCACAAATTCATTGTTCACACTGTTTTGCTCCAGAAAGGACATACAAGAAGATTTTAGTTCTCAATGTCTGCATTATGCAAGCTCTGGAGGATGTACTGCATCATTTTCTGTTTTTTTTTTTTTTTTTTTCTTTGGCTGAAAGAGCTAGAATATGTAATTGGGAATGTAGTAGAAAGGAAGTTAAAGGAGAACATGTATAGCCAAACAAGAATTAATATCAGAGGCTTTTCCTCCCAGCACCAGCTGAGTAGTAGGTGAGCAGTAGATATTCATTACTTTGAATCTGTTACTTTCTGTTTAACTACTTACTTTGGGATTCCAGATACTAATGTTCTTTTGTAAGAGTGATTGAGAGTCTTCAGATACTCCTGCAGAAAAAAATAATATTAAAAAAAAAAATCATACCCATTTGAAAACACTTTGTGATTCTCTGAGCATGTGGCTAGTAGAAAGTATGTTGAAACTAATGCTATAGGTCTATTCAGCTGTTATTGAAATGGAGGAAATTTCATCTACTTTATGTGTGTAAAAATATCTTGCTTTTTAACATGGCTTTTTATTGACAATAAGCCTTACAGCTATACTTCCTCCTCACCCATTCATTCCCATCTTTCCATATAAAAAATTTAAGAGTGGTCCCTCTGATGAAAAGGTGATAAAAGTTCAGTTGTGTCCTTCCAGCATGGTGGCAGGTGGCTTCTGTGTACTTTGGCTACAGCTCAAGACATCCTTGTCCCACTGAAACTCCAAAGCATGTTAGATAATTGTGGAGATGGGTGGAAACTAAAGGTATTGAGCTGAGGACATGTCAGAAATTCTTAGGAAATAAACTCCACTAGTTCCATTGCTCACAAAACAACTTCTATCACATTATTTTTACCAACTGTTTATTTACTTGTTCTTCTTCCTAAAATTTGTAGTTGTCACCTAGTTTCCTAAGGAAAATTACTACTTAATAACTTCATCAAACTGCAAAGTAAGGGGGGGGGAAGGGGGAAAAGTATTCTTGGAAGGAGGTAGGTCCATGAATCAATCACTTTTTTCTCAATTTTGCCATAGAGTTAATCGATTCATCTAAATCCTTCTTTTCTTTATTGTGTGTCCTCTGCCCCTCCCCAATTAAAAAATATTAGTAATTAGCACCTCTGTGAGAAATTTGTTGAGAGGTTTGGTCCTTTGGTATTTGGGAAGCAGTTAAAGAACCTCTCTAATGTGTTTTGCAAGTGCTACATTTATTAAATTAACATATATACATAGACACATGCATTGGCCTTTTAACATATCAAGATATAATTTAATAGAATTGTAAACAAGTAGATTTGGAGCATTGTTGTACGGAAGATAGAAAAAGTACTTTACTAAAAATGGGTTAATATTTTATGATAATGGCCCACTGAACCTTGTAGGCAAGAAAGAAATAATTAAAAAGAATAATGAAAAACAGCTAAACAAGGAGAAGGATTAGTACTGGAATAGCCATACAGAGATAACAAAAACAGCATTTGTCCTTAGCCTCTAGGGGTAAGGCTAGGGATAGTGATTCATGGTTAGAGAATGTGAAAAGCAAACCATGCACAATTTGCACAAAAAAAATATCATATTTTTTCTATAACTCAGAAACGCAGGCTTTTTTACTTTTTATTCAGTAATTATGTTTAGACTCAAGAATGACAATAGTAAAAAATGGAGTGTGAATTTTTTCTAACAAAACATTAAAATGTTAAATATTTCTTCACTCAATGTCTCTCTAAGTTTTAAAACCAGCTCCTCTGCACTTGTTTATCTGTGAGACACTTGCAACACACTCCTGCAATAGCTCTTTTCTTCCTCCAAGTAAGGAGGAAGTACAGGCTTGGAATACCCATTTCTAGATCCTCTAGCTACAGCCATGCTGTGGGACATCCTAGGTCATGGTTTCACCCAACCTTCCCTATAACTTTCTCATAGAAAGAGGCTGGAGAAGCAGTTTAGAGGAAATTATTGCACGAGTCTGACAGGGCTCCGATAAAAGTCCCCAGTTTAATTATCAGGAGAAAAAAACTGCAGCAAAGTTTATACTGATGAAAGTATCAGTGAAATTCAGCAGAGTACTAGATATCAAAAAGACAATAGCTCTGCAGAAGGGAGTGACCAGCAGTGCCACTGCTGAGGGAAAGTTTGTACAAACTTTGCCATTATCCCTCTGTTTGCTAGCAACCAACTTTACTACATGCTACGGTTATACTGCACAATGTAATTCAGATAGTCCCTATAAAAAGCACTGCCTGGGCTTTTTGTGAGGAGAGTTACAGCCCAACCTACCTGGACAGGATTTGTCACCATCTGTGGGATGACATAACCTTATCTGAAGAATTGTTGGCAATTTCTGTCCTTGGTAGCTTCCACCAAAGCCCATCCCAGGAAAAGCCTGGCTGAACTACCTGTGTCAAATTCTGTGTTGCCACAGCAAGAATGCAACTACTATTCTGGAGTTTTACTTGTAAGCCTCGCTTGGCTACCTCTAATCATTTCCTGTGCATAGCTTGGAGAACACCTCTACAATCAGCCTTGTTGGGTTAAATAGGGAGGACAACAATTTTTGAACAGCTTTTCAAGGCCTCTGAAAAGTGTTTGGAAAGCTTTGTGGCTGCTATATGAAAGACATGGTGTCTCATGTGAAGAACTCTCATAAAGATACTTGTGGAAACAAAGAATAGATTTATATACCTCTAGAGGGAGACCGGAATTTAAATCCCTTTGCATATCTGACTGTGCTTCTGGAAAAATAATCACCTTTTTTGTGATCCTTCATCCTCTTTTTTTTTGTCCAGCTAACATTTTATGTAAATATCAAATATTCTATCCTTTTTTTTTCTAAACCCTCATTTGCTCCTGCCTACCTTTTTGGACTTCAGCCCACTTCTGAGCACAAGTTAGTGTTCGGCTACATGTGTCCTCCCCCTTTTTACTTCTATGCCTATCATTCCTCACTTCCCCCCATTTTAGCCTTCCAGCATCACACTGTCTATCTAGGCTGTTGTTCCCCACTATCCAGAAAGAATCTTTGCATGTAATATGCCCATATGACAGCAGAGAAGAACATTTCCTCTCTCCGTTGCCAATTAGAAGCAGCACAATAATCAATTGTAGAAGATCCGTTGATACTCTGCAATCTTTAGAGCCTTTAGGAGGTAGAAGCAGTTTTATCTTTGCAAAGCTGTTTAGTCTTTCTTTATACATGATATAAAGTTTGGCTGAGTTAGACAAAGAAGGGAAAAAGACAAGGAATGGGAAGGAGAGAAGTATTCCTTTCCTTGCTAAGTATGGTCACGTTTAGATATAGACCCACATCTTCAGAAAATTCCTGCACAGAAAATGGATGAAATTCTTTGCATTTTTAGGTAAAGTCTACCTTTTTGTACACATTCATGGTACCAAAAGACAGAGCACAGATGAAGAAGCTGCTATTAAAAGGAAAAAAGCCCACATTTTCAATCACAAACTACTCTAGTGTAATTTTCTTAGAAGTTTAATTTACATATAAGTTTTTGCAATTATTTGTAGAGATTTTAAATGTCATATTCCTCAAATTTCTGTCTTTCTATCATGATTTCTGTACAACTAAATAAAACATAATTAGTTGAATTATCATCAAAGCCACTAGCTGAAAATTTGAACATTGAAACTTAGAACCTTACATTTATTTATATAATGCTTGTGGGACCAGGATAAGTGAACATTTTGTACCTCACTCCTCAGATTAATTAATCTTATCACACTTATTTTTTATGTCTCTAACAAAGTGATTCTTCATGGGTTGGTTAATTTTAAGCAGAGATATACAGCACTTCTTTAATCACAGAATCATAGAATTGTCAGGGTTGGAAGGGACCTTAAAGGTCATCTAGTTCCAACCCCCTGCCATGAGCAGGGACACCTCCCACTAGATCAGGTTGCTCAGAGCCCCATCCAGCCTGGCCTTAAAAACTTCCAGGGATGGGGCTTCCACCACCTCTCTGGGCAACCTGTTCCAGTGTCTCACCACCCTCATGGTGAAGAACTTCTTCCTAATGTCCATTCTGAATCGACCCATCTCTAGCTTTAATACATACCCCCTAGTCCTACCATTGCCCGACATCCTGAAAAGTCCCTCACCAGCTTTCTTGTAGGCCCCCTTAAGATACTGGTCGGCCACAATAAGGTCTCCTCGGAGCCTTCTTTTCTCCAGACTGACCAACCCCAACTCTCTCAGTCTGCCTTCATAGGAGAGGGGCTCCAGCCCTCGGATCATCCTCGTGGCCCTTCTCTGGACATGTTCCAGCACATCCATATCTTTCTTGTAGTAGTGGCTCCAGAACTGGACACAGTAATATAAGGAGAGAACATAGAACAGTATGTTAATTTGTTTTCCTATGTGTCAGATGACTGTGACATTGTTCTTGAGAGAAGCAACAAATAAGATATGCTAGCAGTTTTGCAACAGTATACATAATTCAGGGTTTTTTCCTTAAAAAAAAAATATCCATAAGTGAAATCTTAGTTTGGGCAACTTAAAATATTTTCCGTAAGTGCAAATTTTAGCTAGGGAGTTAAAAGCTTCATTTAGTCAGATAATGAGGTCTAGCAATGTAATCATCACTTCCCTGAGAGGCTTCTTTTAGTTCCATATCCACAGCCTGTATCTGCTCGCATGAACATCACATCAAGCATACCTATAACAGAGATGTGTTCTTAAATATATTACTCACTGGTCTTAGGACTCTTCCCAAGCCATTAATTCTTATTTTTCAACCAATTCCCCTCTGATAATATCTGTCTTCACATACTTTTCCTTTATAACCCTTTTGCTGCTTATCCCAACCTGTTGCTGCTCCCACTAATAATTTTGTTTCGTTTCCAAAGTCTTCTCTGTATTAGCCAAGTAGACATCAGCAGATCCTGTCTTTCTCATGTACTATTTGGATCTTTACTGTTCCTAAACAGCTCTGCCTTTAAACACTCCCTATGAAATATCCAGGGGGAAAAGCAATAGCAAAGTGAAAATGAACAATTAGCAAAATTAGTGTGGCTAAGAGATGCTATTGACAATTGATTCCCCTGTCCTCAGGACTTGCCAGCACCGTAATGAGAGCAGTCACACAAATTTGGGAAAGATACAGTACAGAATATTATAGAACAATGTTAATTTGAAAAGACTATTTTTTTTTATTAATAAAGATTTTATCAAAATTATTCAAAAGACCATTTTGAAATCCTACACAAAAATATCTTGTCACCCTGATTAATTCATATATTTTTCCCAAACATTTTTAAATTTGTTGTTTGTAATTCTATTTGGATGCATCTTTCTCCTTACCTAAGAAAATTAGATTTCCTTATGCTGAATGTTCGTCTCTTTGCCTTATATTCAGTTTGTCTCTCAGCAAGCAAACGCTTTCAGTCGCATTAAGTTTTGCTATTGAAAGATAAGGCTGCAGAATGTTGCTTTCCTTGTATGATTCTCTGCCCAGCCACATTCAGGTATTATAGGAGATATATAGGAATGAAAGAACTGAGAACCTCTGTGAAAAAGAAGGGATGGAAACATACCAGGAAAGGGCAAAGAAAGAAATTACTTTTTGGGAAAAGGATGAATCAACTGAAGAGGAGAAATAAAAGCAGAGAGTTGTAGTAACTTTACCAGTTTTGTTACAAGTCACTTTTTTCTCATCTTGTTCCTGAAAGATTTTATGCCTTTCTGATTTTTCTGCTTTTGTACCGATTCATTAATAGAAGTATAAAGACAATGTAACTAGTAATATGGTGGTAACTCCAGAATGATAATACAAAGACTGATGTTAGTTACTGAGACAGCCCAGCATGACCCAGAGGTTTCACAAAAGATGAGCAAAACTAACGTTATCTCAGAGCTCTTGAGTCTTTGATCTGCTGTGCTCTCAGAGTACTGTGACTCTGCACAGTGTTTCAAAACTCAACTATAATACCAAATGCAAGGGGGAAAAAAAGTACTTTAAAGAAGGAGGTTTCTGTCATTTTATTTTTTTAGTAAAACCCCTACAATTGCGGCAAAGTTTCCATCTTCAGTTTTTCCAAGCTTGCTGAAAAATAAAATATCTGTGATTTCTGATAGTGACAGTGGAATGAAATCCTGAATGTGTCCAGAGTCATCATCACTTTAGAGAATTTTCTCACTAAAATAGATGCCTACTCGTCAGAAATGCAACACCTTAATCCTTATTTCTTTAACTAGAAGTGGACTTACAGACAGTGCAAGGACACTCGATCAATGGAGTGATTTCTTTCTGTAATATTTAAGTAAATGAGCTTTTGTATAGAACTTCAATTTACTGAGATAAATGGAAGCTGTTTCAGATATCACGGAGAAGAAGGTAAAGAACTGAATGAACTCATTAAATGTTGGCTAGTCTGTGACAGGGCATGATGGACAAGCTCTGAACAGGTACTGGAACAGAAATCTGCAATGAAACCTTATTATATTTAATCGTTCTTTCTTCTTTCAGGCTTCCAGCTGCTTTACATTCAAATTCTTTGGATTAGACTGCATCCAGCGAGTACAGTTTGTAATATTTACTTCCAAAACCAGGGGATTAGACATACTCCTTGATGAGGTCTGAAACGTTTTCAGGAGGGAATAATCACATTCCCTGGTGCTAGATATTAGGTGATAATACAATTTGAGGAAATAGTTTAGTGTGTACAGGAACAATAGTACAGTTAGTGCAATGCCTTTCCCAAGATGCAGGGTCAAATATGAATCCAGAGACTAGACTGACTTATTTTTTGCTTTATGGCAATGACAGAGCTTATGTCTAATATTTTAATTTCAAAGACAGACAACAGTCTTTCAGACAGCTATTTAACTGAATTTTACTAACCACCAAAAAAGTGGTTTGCACATTTCTTAGTCATCTAAATAGGACCTGAAGAGTTACTCACCTGCGTTCCAATTCAAGAAAGAGCTAAAATGGGTTAATATTTTCATATTCATAATAAAGACCTTTCCTGAGTAAGGATCCTAACAGGGCCCCACACTCATCATCAGAAAAAACAGATCAGATTCCAGAAATTGAAAATTGACCAAAAAACCTGTGAAATACATGTTTCATATACCAATCTAGTGCCACAAGCCAGTTTGAGCCAAAATTATTTTCTCAAGGGCAGTTTTGACCACAGTGTAGCTCCAAGTTTGAAAACTTGATGGAAAACTGTTTAAAGAAACCTTGCTTTGATCTGCCAAAAGCAAAATGCTACACCCCAAAAAAACAAAACCCCACTTCTCAATCATAAAAAGAGACACTAAGGATAAAATGATTAGAAGAGTTGTCAAAAATACAAAAAAACACAAGACAAAGTGGAAGTGCTTTTGTAGACAGTGAAAGGAAACTTGCTTTGTATTGCATATGTTGAATTATGTTGTGAAAATATGAAAACAATCAGTTTACCCTCTTGGGAATATCGGTAACAGTAAATTAAATACTATCACTAACAGTAAGTTAAATACATTAAGAAAAAGAAATGTTATCACTAGTTTATCAAAGCCACCAAAACATTGCTTCAAATTGGATAAATTGGATAATTGCATAAAAACTCACATTGACTTTAATACAAGATCTTTGTCTTTCCATAAGTGCATTTGAAATATTAAATATCAATACTTTTCATATTATTTCTTTCGTAGTTATAACATGTATAAGAGTTTCTTAAGAGAATGTGAATGCACAGAGTTTTTTGTCAAAGATAGTATTATTTACCGGTTATGGCAAAGCAGCAAACAGAAAACATTGTCTTCAGCAAGGCAGTACGAAAAACTTCAGTTGCGAATATTCATGAATACAGAATATTGTACATCACGTTCTTGAAGTTGTCTTCTTCTACCAGAGGATTTTTACCTTCCATTTTTTTTTAGGTAAGAATTAAAATAACCTTTTCTCCTCATATTACCTTCCTAACTTTAAGGTCTCTAGTTTTGTTTCATTCTCACTTCCAAATTGTGACTCAAACAATGTGATACTAAAATGTACTACTACTAAACTACTAAACTACTAAAATTTACTACTTAAATGTAGTTCACAGAAAAGAGTCAAAATAAGGATGCATTGTATTCTATTGCTCGTTTGGTGTTGTTATTCCCAGACAGCTCCAAAATTTTGTAAAATTATTAAACAGTTGAAAAGTCTTTTAATCACATCTGATTTACCTAATCACTAATGGGTCTCTCGAGCCACACTGGAGTGCTGGGTAGCACTTAAACATATGACTGGTGTCGCTGACTTCTCCAGAAGTACTGTTTGATCAAGGACTGCAAAATTTATCCCACATGTAGAGCATCGTTTTGAAATCAACAAAATGTAATTTCACATTGTCTTAATACAAGCAGGAGTTGAGCCAAAAAATGTATTTCCTAGGTAACGGTGGTGCTGGTCCTTACAGGTAAAAATTTCACCTCAGATTCAGAGATAATCCGGTTTGTCATCCTGCCCTATCTGTGTATCATAATGATGCAACATATGGAAAGTATGCTTTCTGAAATACCACATCACTTTAAGGATATGAATTTGCTCCATCAAGGACTCTATTATCCTGATTGAAATAGCCTATAAAATGAGTATCAATTTATATTATCTGCACTGAAAGATGACTACCACAACAGAAAACCTATGGGAAACTGAACAGCTTCTTCATGAACTCAGGGATTAGTTTATAGAAAATAAATATATAGGTGCTCAAAGTAGCAGTTAGACAATTTTAATCTACACAATGAATAAACCATACCCTAATTAAACACTCGCTATCTCATTACAAAAAAAAATGAAAGGCCTTTAGATACAGTGATTTATCCCATCAGGATAATTCCACACCCAATTTAGCCATTGATGCATGTCTAAAATTTTATTTCCCTGATGATTTGGAAAATATTTAAGCTGCTGTCTTCTACTTTCCTTGCACAGGAAACCTGCCCAACAAGCTCTCTGACACTGCAGGAAAGAACAGAAGCTATATCCCATATTTACCAACACATTGTGAGCTGAGAGGACAAATAAACCATTCACTTAGAACCTAACTAACAGAAACTGTTATGGCTCACAACTCACACCACTTCAAACACTATCATGTTCTTCCATCTCTGTTCTTTTTCACAACAATAAAAAAAAAAAAAAAAACACCAAACTTTCTCCTTTACACCTTTACAGTAATATTATAACAATTGATTCCTCAAGGCTATAATTGCATCTCTCCTGACAGACCTCTGTCCAGTCTCTCTTGCTCCACCTCCTCAACAGGGCAGGGGGAGAAAATAAGATGAACAAGCACATAGACTGAGATGAAGGCAGTAAAATAAGAAAAGGAAAGGCCATGCACAGAAGCAAAGTATAAAGGGATTCATTCACTACTTCCCATCAGCAGGTGATGTCCAGCCACTTCCTGGGAAGCAAGACCCCAGTATGCATAGCGGTTACTTGGGAAGCCAAATACCATAACCACAAATATCCTCTGATTCTCCTTCTTCCCACAAGCTTTTATTGCTGAGCACAACATCATACGGTATGGAATATCCCTTTGACCAGTTGGGCTCAGCTGTTCTCTGTGTGTCTGCTCCCAACCTCTTGCCCACTCCCAGCCTATTGATCCTGGAGTGAGTCATGTTGGAGAGAAAGCCTTGACGCTGTGACTACACTACTCAGCAACAGTAAAAACACTGGTGTGTTATCAACACTTTTCTAGCCACAGACGCAAAGCATAGCACTGTATGGGCTGCTACGAGGACAGTTAACTCCATCCCAGCCAAACTTGGTACAGTAAGCAAGGAAAGGCGACTCAAGAATTAAAGGCATATGACTGCTGGGGAGGCTAACAGGAGCAACTACTAAATAAGCACTACAATTTTCAATTTCTACTCTTTCTAAATAGATTTGATGGAAAATAACCTGTGAACATTTGCTCCTCTAAACCAACTGCTGTAGGTTTATTTGTTGAGACCTAAACAGGAAAATAAAAAGATTTCCTCTCAATGCAAGATGAAAAATTACTGGTGCTCCAATCAAATTATGTCCACAGTCCCAACTGGCTACGTGACTAAACTGACAGTTCAAATACCCGAATATCTGAATCCCTGTCTCTATTACCACATTTTATCATACTCCATGAGAACTTAGATCTGGAAACTCTCTAAGAGGGGGCTGCTAGGGCTGCAGGACCTTCAACTCTTTTTTTAATTGCCTGTGTCAAAACAGCTTGTATTTTGTGAACTTCCACGAAGAATGAAAAATGTATTTGTTTGAAATTATTTTGGAGAGGGCAGAGGTTATAATTCTCATCAGGACAGTGCCAGAATGAGGTCCTGGCTGATGTTGTTCCTTCAGAAATTTTGACTTTAACTCTGCTAAGAATTACCAGTTTTAGTTAATTATTGGGTGCTTAACCTCTGAAGTTTTACTTTATTTTTTTACTTTATTTTTTTGTGACTGAAACCCACTAAAAATATTTATATCTCTAACTTTTAAAAGGTCCCTTCCAACCCAAACTCTTCTATGATTCTATGAAAATTAAATATCCACTAAGTCAATCCCTCTGTAATCCTGCTACCTTAATAGCAAACAGGCCGTCACATGTGGGCTATCTGAATTTCTAGATCACATGTGTTAAACTTGATTTGTAAGAGCTAGTTCCTTTGAGGCCATAAAATTACATTTCTGCATGTTTTCTTATGGAGTCAGCTGCTCAGAACAACAAAAGAATGCAACATGGGAACCCAATGAAAGCTTTTACCAATGAATCTGCAAGCTTTTTTAGTAATTGTTCTCACATTCACCCACAAGCATCAAAGAGAAAAGTTTTCTTCATTCAGACATAGGATTATTAGTAAAGACAATCAAAATTTGATGCAAAACTTTCTGCAGACAGTTCACGGATTTTCAGAACTTAATGGCCATCGCCTCTATGTCACCATGTAGAAAGGAACAATAAGAAGTAATTGAAAAAAAAATTATCAAAATCCAAGGTTCTGAGATCAGCTTCATCCTGGGAGCTGCACACAACCATGTGCTAGGGAAAGGAAAAGATAACTGAAAAGAAATGGGGAAAAACCTCACTGTCCTCTGTAGAGACCTTCCCTTATCCCACAGTCACAAAGACAAACCAGTAGAATCCTTGAGCATCAGTTTTCCCAGATCTCAGCCCACTGGCCTATAATGTGTATGCACTGCAGAGGCAGGTCTTTTTTTCATTTTATTTTGGACAAAACAGAGCCCATCATTTTAAGGTTCTGGAAAATAAAATGGAAAAGGTCAACACGTGCCCCACACTGGTAACAGTGCCTAAGCTTCCAGACAGCTTCCTGCTTAGGGTGAAGAACAGATGCACATCTACCATTAAAGAGCCTGGTGAAGAGCATCTGTCTTTTCTCACTTGAGACAGAGTTCCATGGAGATGAGGAGTCCCACAAAGTGCCCCACTTAGTGCTCAGCACCTGCATCCATCCCTTGGACCATTACATAGAGACCCCCAGGCAGCGTGGCCTGTAGCAGAACTGCTGCTGAGAAGTGGAGGGGGAACAGCAGCGGAAAGCTGAGACATTACAGCAGATGAAACCAACTCCTACGTGCATTCAAAGGATTAGCTGAACCATGCTTTGAAATTCGGAAAATAGGTGAAATAAGTCCTACCTTAAATATGCACACAATCGACCTCTAGAAAACCTTATCCAAGAGAAAAATTTTTTCTGAACCCCAGGTTTCGTGCTCTGTTTTCCCTGCTACCACAGGGACCTAGTCCTAAATTCCCTTTGCTTCATTACAGTGTGAGAAGCCACTTAAGTCTTCGGGAGTGGTTTTTCCTGCCTGAATGAAGGACTTGCAGAGTGGATCATCTCCTCAGCCATTAGCGCGTGGACCGCATCCTCTGTGCTCACCTGGCCCATCAGATATCTGAACTGATCTCTCTGACTGCAGGCAATAAATCAGATTAGAAAAAAGCCAGGCTGAATAATCGTGTGGTATTCTTTTAAAAGCACCTCACAGATTAAGATAAAATTTCAGATGTACATCAAAAGCACCAATTTGCTCTTTGCAGTGCTTTACAGTGCCTCTTATGTGGTCAGCCTAGGTAGTAACAGCAATATCTTGCACCTAGGGCTTCGGCAGAGAGTCAGGAAGAAAGCAGTTGTTGAACATTTTGGCATGTACTTATGGGAACTGTTGTTAAAAAATCAAATTCAAATACCTTATCCCAACTCTAGCTGCTGATGTATCATTGTACAGCCACAGAAATGGTCATATATTTAAAGCAGTGTACAGAAGTACACACATGACAAAGCAAGAACAGAAGTGGATTTTTTAAGGGAGGGAGGAGCCTGGCTTATACAAAACAAAAACGTGTTTGTATTACCCTTCTATATTAGGATTTATTTTTAATATCAAATCAAAAGAAATCATTTTCCTGCGCAGCCAAGATACTGAACTGTCCTTTAAACTAAGTCCTTCTTTCACATGTGACCATATATTAAGTGATTTAGCAAGAAACCTGTACGAAAAGGCTCTAGCAAAGCTTGTACAAACACCAAACCTGTCACTAAAATCTCCCTCATCCAGCAGCTATACTCAGAGCATTACATACAGAGAACTGTGCTTTGTTTTACCTTTAAATATCACTATATAACAGGTCCAATGTAATGTGTTGTGGGAAAAAATAAAACGTTTTTAGAGGCAATGGAGAGAAAAGAACATTTCTTTGCAACGGATATTAAAAAATGAGTATGTACAACTTCTCACACAGGATTTAACTACAAAGTCACAGTTAATATTTTATCGTGTATTTAGGACTTTGGGGAATAAATACATTCCCCTGAAGAAGGACAAAGGTGCAATGTTTTTCCTTGTAAAGAATCTTACCATGTCTCTTTAAGCGGGATTTGTGGATAAAATAAAAAAAATACCCCCCATTGGGGGAGAGAAGCAGAGACAGTTGACTTACTGTAAAAGGCTCATTTAATGGCTTTTGCATTGTAAAGAAGATGGCAATTCCCAGGGAGAAGGAGCAGCCTTTGGCTTGTCAGCCTTAATGAAGTGCACTCAGTACATAGCTTCAATGAAGATAGATATCAATAATAACGTAGGTAAAACTGATGAGTTTGGGACCTATTTGCATAAACTGCTACTTACGCTTCTGAAATGCTCACATTACAAATACTGAAACCACACAGATTTCACTCTAACAAATTTACTGCATTAAAGGAGTGCTATTTATCTACATAAATAAAATTTCTGTGCTGGGTACTAAATGGTGCTTCAGGGATTTCCCAATTTATCAACTCTTCTACTTGTAACAGCACAACCAGAAATTTTATGAACACAGCAATATTTGTCACTGTCTTTAGCTGTACATTTGTTATTTTTATCTTGCTTGTTCTAGATAGAAAAGAACTGGAGATACATGACATTGGATGATAAAACACACTGAAAAAAATTCAAGATAAATTAGAAAAGGGGGGTTGTTTTCTTTTGGGGGGTTGTGTGTGGGGTTTTAAACTTTCAAAAGCACTATATTCCTATCTTTTAGTGCATAGCAAGTGAGCACCAATTTGAATCACAAACATATCTTTTTTTTTTCCCCATGCATCCTCTGCAAGGATTCATCTGCAGCATCATTAAGCTACTCTGCCTGGGTGCACACAGTGACATCCACTGGTGCAGAGCATTTTTGCTGCAAGAATCACAGAAATACTATGTGTCATGATTGATTTAGGCTTTGAAAGCAATTTCATTCACTTCTACGTTATCTAATGCAGCACAGCATTTAATACTGCTTAACTTCAAGCATGCAAGTATTCCCACGCGGAAAAGAGTTTAAGTGATTTCCTCATTGGAGTCAGGGCACCTTGCAAGACTCACTTTTGAAGAATAGATGAAGTTCTTGGTTGGAAGGATTCACATCTCTTCTATATGGTTTGTCCCTCAACTTGCCAAGAGAGCACAGTGAAAAATTTTTACTATCAGCAGCCTCAAAATCAAGTTTCTTTTTTTTTTTCCCCTTTTTTCCCTTTCCCAACAGGCTTAGAGTTCATGCAGCTGAGGAAGAGCAACATAATGTGTTCCACAATCTTGTGTCACTTTCTGCCAACATAACAAAGCCCAGCAATCTGAAGAGTGAAAATCACCTTCCCCAGGACTCAGCGCGTCTGTGCTTTATGGACCTAAGAAGATGAACAGCAACAGATATCTCAAAGCCCTTCTGAATTGCACTTATTGTGGAGCCTCCTGGAAAAAGCACAGTTTAACAACACAGTTCTGTGTGTCTCAGGTGTGTTTGAGTCATTGCATGTGCCCAGCACAGCATCTGCACAGATTTCTTAAAAAGACAAGTACAAACTCACTGAAAGGGTTATCAAACATTGGAACAGGCTGCTCAGGGAAGTGGCTGAATCACCATCCCTGGAGGTATTTAAAAGATGGGTAGTTGTGGTGCTTAGATAGTGGTGGTTTTGTCAGTGGTATGTTAATGTTAGACCCGATGATTTTAAAGGTCCCTTACAACCTAAACTATTCTATGACATATGGGAGCTCTGCATATTAGGAGCAATTCTCTCTCTACTGCTTGAGGTTAGGTTGATGTTCAAAGCTCTGTTGTTTGTGGGAGCAAAATTGTAGATGGGTGGATTTAGGGCGACCTAGGAATCATACATCAGATCTCTAAATTGAATAGAAGGCAACCAGCTCAACAGGAATTCTTTTTTGTGCTATTGTAAGATGAGGGCCAGATTCTTGATGGACGTGTTTACAGTTGAATTACTAGCTATGTTTCCTCATAAATTTAATAAATAAAAAATGCAGTTCAGTTTTCAATTAGTGAGCTCAAAGTAGTTTTTCTTGGTTCCCCCCATGATTTAAAGATTACAATACTTTATATTGCAGAATCTTTCAAATGATGATACATTTTTAACTAAACACGAAAAATGAAAAATTTGGACATCTTTGGAGTTCAACAAATGTGTTCTTCCTAATTATCTTTTTGTATTTGGTATTTTGTGAAATTATTTTTTTTTAAACATCAGCAATTACGATACTAATATATCTGAAGTACCACCAAACTCTAGATTCCATTTCAGTTTTCCAAGTCCAAATGGTGGTGATAATTTTAAACCAGCTTTGAATAAGAAGACTAATTTTTTAATGAGTCTGCTGCAAAACCCCAGACCTGTCAAAAATTTCCAGAATACCTCTAGCTGACTGCTCTGAAAAGTCAGTGTATTACAACTACAGAAAGCCTTTCCTTTATTTCATGTTATGCACCATTAGCAAACCTGTCAGCTGAATTCGAATTCTGTAATCTCTTGTTCTGGTGACAGCTTGCAAAGTAAAAAGAGCAGAGCCTTGCTCTTCAGGCAACTGATTTTATCTTCTTTTCAGTGCATACAGTTTATAAAAAGCCTTTTTTTGACTTTTAAACTGGGCAAATTTGATATAGAAGAAACAATTAAGGGGTCTTGAAAATTGATTTTTTTAACTGACTGTGGGCGTTTTAAGTTCAATTTATACTTTCATGTCCACATACTTCCAAATAAACATACAAATAGTGATTTTTTTAAGCCCTTCCAACCACAAAAACATCTCAACCCGCTGCAAATATAGATCCTGGGAAATCCAAATAGCTGCAACTAAAACAAGCAAACTTACTGAAAAAAAAAAAAATAAATGATCACGCACGTAGGGGTCAATCTAAAGTAAGGGGAAGTCCACATTACTTTCATCACATGACTTGTTTCCTCCATAAACCAAGATTTCTTCAGATTATTTAGCTAAATATGATGGTCTTCATTCCACCTTATTGTGTTTATTTTTTTTTCCACTTACAATAAATATTAACGCTGGCATAATGCAGAGAGTTTATAATCAACATACACATTCTACTGGACATGTTCACTTTGTTCTTTGAATATTTTTGTCTTTCAATTTACAAAACTTCTACTTATATCTCTTCTGACAACACGAAGTATGACAGAAAACAGCCCTCGGTTCCCTGGTGCAGTTCCTCAAAAGTTGCAGAAAAGCAGCTATGCATCCTCTAGCAGATTTCCTATGCCCTGAGAAAGTCATAGTGCTCTTTTTTCCCCTGAAGCCCATAAGCAAAATGCAATCAAGTAATGACAGTGGAGCAAAACCAAAGGACCAGCAAAGGTCATACCTGAAAATAAGGGAAATAGAAATAATTCCTACTACCTCTCCCTTCATAATATTTAGCACATTCAAGCATTCATCAATTGGTAATTTAGTACCCATCCTAGTATTGTAAAAACTTGGATAAAGGATCATTTCATCAGAGAAGATCCTCCTAAGAACTACAACAAACCTCTGTCTCTATTCATCTCCTTCCTTCCCCCAGCCATAATTTTACTTCTTTTCACACATCACTCTTTTCTCTCATTTTTAAATACTGACTTTACTGTAATACCCTTACAAGCTCCATAATATTTTCAGTGATTACATTATAGGCAGGTACTTGAATCTCACATAAGAAAGAATTATGTAGTAATTCTTCTGCTTTCCTGAAAATTTATACATAATGTTGTATCCTGGAGAGAGTTCTTTAGTTCAGCTTTCCCTGTAATACATTCCCATTGAATTAGAGACACATACAAAAAAGAAGCAAAAAAAAAAAAAAAAGGGGATTTTAAATAACTTTTGGCATGGTTTTCCTGCATTTCGTATCTATGCAGATCAATAAATGTTTCAAAAAACCTTTTGGGAAAAAAAGCAGTTTTAAAGTTGAGTTTTGTAATTCCACATGTCTGTAACATATTGCCATCTATTGGCAAAAGGGAGAAAACAACAGCTTTTCTGAGCATGATGTTACCATTGGAAATAGAAATCCCTCTCCTTCAGGCTACATAACTAATTTTATGTGTGTATAGAGCTGCTGAATAGTATAATAACTTCTATGTATGTCTTGTACAAGATCTTTGTCATAAGAAATAAGAGTTCAATTCTCCATAAGTGAGAAAGATAGTATTTGATATAATGCATTGAAGGGTTGACCTTAAAACAAATGCTTTCTCAGCTGAAAGAACAAGTGTATATCAAGTTTATGCCCCATATCTATGGAAGGTTGAAAGAGTGTGTTGTAGATGGCATGTTCCCATACCACAGATCTAAAAAAAATAATTAATAAACTCTAACTCAGAACACAAAACCCCAGAACAGAAGACCTTAGCTGTCCCATAGGATTATCTCTACTGTATCAAACTTGTAATTAAAATCTTCCCTAGGTGCTACTTGCCCCTTCTCCCCATGGAGGTACAAGCGGTCAAATGCCTCTTTGCCAGCGGAGGGACAGGTGGTGAAGATCCAGAGGGAAATGCTTTGATCCAGCATGAGGAAACCCTATATCAGTGAACTACCATAGGATTTGGGTCCCTTACCAGGACGTAAATACATTAAGGATGCATTTTCAATCATGTGTACAGCAAAATATGCATATAACATGTAGTAGGCATTTTTGAGACTACCTATGGACCTCAGTAATTTAAAGAAAATTAAAACCAAATACCCCCTGTACCTTGAGATATTTTGGAGACACAAAAGTAGTTACCTCCACAGGGTTAAAAGTGCCTGTGTTGGTTTTCTGACAGTTTCTCCCTTGAAAGTTAGCTTAATTATTTGACTTACATGCCCAGTAATTTCAAGAGGCCTGTTGTGATTTAACTGCATAGATTGTAAAATGTCACACAAACAAATAATATAGGGAAATATTAACTGAATGTTACAAAAATCAATAAGAGTCAAAGGTAGAGGAAGAGAAGAAACAAATGAAAAAGAAATAACGGATGTATCATGTGGATCTGGGGGATGATGGATAGCCTGAGGGTTGAGATTAAAAAATGAGAGTTCTAGAATATCTTGACGGTGAAAAAAAAAAAACAATGGGCAGATAATTATTGAATGTAAACCTGTAAAGACATGCAGCAAGGGAACAAATCACAATGCTCAATACTTAATTCACTAGGCCTTTTTTTCCCTTGGGGCAGGACAGCTTCTGAACTGATCTACATACTTGGATGGGAATATTAGAAGATTTTTCTCACTCCTATTTTGTTGTCTGGCAGTACCATGGAGAGAAGGGACTTACTCCTTTCTCCATGTGGAAAGGAAGAAACAGGGAAAGGTCACAGACCAACTTTCTTCCATTTAACCTCATCAGACAGCTGTGCCAGGGATGTTCATGGAGTTTTCTGAAGGACACTTCCTCCTGATATGAGAGAATCTGTGATGCACATTGACTCCAGTGCAATCCAGCTGCTTTCTCAATGCCTCCTGAAGCACTTTCCTGTGCTCAGCAAAGCCATATTTCTGTTATTCTTATTCCAGAGGAAAAATTAAAAAAAAAAAAAGTCATTTCTGACCAGCAACTTAGAAGATTAATATTAAAACTCAATCCCTGTTATGACCCAGTTAGATACTTCTTTATGTGTACGATACCAAAATGTCTGTGTCCCCACTCCAGGATGATCAGCCCTGGGAAGAATAAAGTAGAACAGGAAACTTGTTTTCCTGCTTGCTGAGGTCATAAAAACATCCTCTTCTCCCTGCTGGAGCAAACCCAAGACTTCTGACTTCTTTTAATGAGATAAAGAGAGAAAACTATTTCTGAAACTCATCTGGGATGTTCTGACTCTTTCTGAATTGGAGCACAACTAACAAACAAAGCTCTCCCACCTCGCCAGTCCGCGATCTGCCTATCAACAGATTTCCCTGTGTGTTCCTCTCCTAGGGAAACTCTCCCCATGAAAGTTTTACTGCAGCTCGTATAGTCCCACAGGAAGTTTTATTCCACAAAAACATTCACTGCTGTCAGCTGGGAATAAAGTTATAGGCTGTGAGGCTAAAGATAGCGTTGTATTCTTAGTTCTGTCCCCCTGCTCAAACTGTGACCTCCCGTTAAGTCACTTAACAGAGATGTCTTAAAAGCACATGAATAATTCAGGAGGATAATTCTCTTCAGGTTTTCTTTCAATCAAGTGCATTTAAAACTGCATTTCCTTTCTTACATCGCTGCTCTGTTTTCCCCTCTGCCCATCAGCGAATCGCCATCTCTGCATGTACTTCAAAGAGAGTTATGAGTATGACAAATAACATCAATAAGCTATTATCAAAAGCTGGTCACCTCCCTGTGACTTTTTCCGCCCTCTGCCAGAATCTGCCAAAACTACTTTTAATATATGCACACTCTGAATGCATTGAGAGGGAAGTACATAACTCACTCAAGCCTTTTCTTCTTGAGGGCAACGGTTTCCCTTAATCCATCACTGTAGCCCCATGATGCTAATGCAGTATTCTACTGCAAACCGTTATGAACACACCTTTCATTTTTATAATGCTTTTCATCCAAGAGAGATGGCCCCCACGGTGCTTTAGAGATTGCGTTGTATGGTGTGATAATAACAGTATATGGATCACTGCACTCATGCTGAAATATGGACCCCTCTGGGTTGGAAAGCAGCACACATCTACCATTGCCAGGAACACTATGCGATATATTAAGATAGAAATGAAGGCTACTTCATCCTCTTGTACCCACAGGTGATTGCAGGTAGGCCAGGCTGTATTTTCATGTGCTGGGTTTTTAGCTAGGAACCAGAACCAACAGTGTCAGAAATATGACCTGAATTTTAATCGCTTCCAAGAACATGTTGTTTCCTTCATTAATGATAGAAGGGAGTTAAAACTATACAAATCCAAGGGCAGCTCTGCAGTAATCCTGAACTTAACTGAGCTCAGGGCAACCTGTAGATCCACTGCACCCTGCCAGGTCAACCTCCTACTCTGGGAAACATCAATGTGCTCCTGCCCCGACCGTGCCAGGAGCTGCTGGAAGGGAGAGCACCATGACACAGCAATCAGCTCTTCTCTCTGAAGAGAAGCTTCGATTCCCCCTGTGGTATGGGAGATGAGTGGGATCCCATCATTTCATGTGCTCACCTGCACTCTTTCTTTGTATTGCTAGCCTATTATTCTACATTTAGGATGTATAAAGCTTGGGTAGGTATCATCCTGATGTCCAGAGTGCATGCTAGCACTGATCCGAGTGGAGTTCCTACCTCCTATATACTATATAAAGTATATAAACTAAAAGCAGGAAAAAAATAGAGGGGAAGAATAGAATCAGTATACATATATTTTAATTTTTTCAGTTTTATTTACTTTTAAAAATAAACATTGCAGGTTAAAAAACCAAAAAAAACCCCAAACATTTTACAGAGCTATCATGCCACTATTTTATGAGACTTTAATGCTGAAAACAGGATTCTGTTCTGTTATAGAATTTGCAGGCAAAGGGAGCGTTGTTGCTGAGCAAAGAAGTGCGCTCAGTCATCAGTGTGTATGTTCAAAATGCCCCTGTGCTGTTTCCTAAAGAGCCCAACTTTACTTCATCAGACATGCAGAAAAATCAGACAAGGCTCTGTTCCAACTGGGAAACAGTAACTTCTATAAACCTCCCAGGAATGGAGAAACCACTACTTTGATTTAATGCAGAGGCTTATCTATAACATTGGACAGATTGAGACTTTTGCCAAGATTATGAAAAGCCTCTGCAGTGGGCAGTGAATGGCTAATTCTACTCTGTGAGATTTGAAAGGAAAAATATTACAAGCTGTCACTACAAAGACTGCTCTGACACATGCAGCACCTTTTAATAGATTTGAGAGTTTCTGTCTGACCTTATCAACCACTACCCATGGCTGATGGAGTTCAGTTGGCCCAGTTCAGATATCCCAGGAATATCCTTCAATCAGAATAAGTGTGGGAAGCATCAAAATCCACTAACTTCTAGAATTCCTACATCTACTGAACTAACTGGGTAAAAGGAGTAGGAGTCTTAGCTGATCTAGACAGCTAGTTAATGTTTCCATTTATAGCTGTAGTGAATAATTTATTTTTTTTCAGGATTTTTCATATTTTTCTTTACTCTGATTTTCATATTTTTCTTTACTTCTTTAATCTTGCTTTTGTGATAGTAACATATAACATACTGTAAAGATCTTAAAATCCTTCTAGAATTATTTTAGTTGTCTGCTAATTCTGCTGTAACTCTGAGCAAAGATTATTTTTGGTAATTCCACTTTGATCTTTATGTTCTCACCAAAAAGCACATCAATATATTATTCTGAGGTATGCTGTGGAAATATTCACAGAGTCATAAACTTTGTATGCAGATAAAAATTTCTATATTAACAGCTCTCTTTTAGTTATTTTTCTAGTGTATTCTAGCATTACCAATTAAGTTTAGGAAAGAGAAAGGTTGACATACAGAGCACAGAATGAATTTATTAGCATCTAGTTACAAAATCTGTAAGAAAATTATTTTCCATAAATTAATTCAACTGTGTAATTTGAAATAAGATAGTTTGAGATCAGCATTAAGCAGTACAAATAACAGTTCCTTCATCACAAAAAGAAGCAGAAAAAGTCCAATGAGGACTGAAAAAACCCCAAGGACTTAAAAACCCTCCATTTACAGAGAAACAGATCTCTCCAAGACTTGAAACACTAGAAAGTGGAGGAAGATCAACAGTTCACACTGCTCTGGAGCCTGGAATCGGTTTAATGACCTTCTAGACAAAACAGTGCAAACAAATGTGACTCTAACATCTTGATAAAGTACTAAACTACAAGTTGAAGGACAAAGATTGGGTCTTTCAGGCTACAGTTCTGCTGGTTACCTTGAACTAACAGATTGTCCTGATTATTATTACTAGCTATACCACTGGGGACAATGATGATTGTGTTTCTCATGTTGAATAATAAGTGCCCCAAATTATTCTGTCCTGACAGAAGCAAGTAATAGTCTATGCTTTTTACAAGCCTTTTGGGCCTTGACCTTGCAAACATTTGCATTTTTGTTTAACTTTAAGCACCCCAGTAATCCTGCTGGGCTCAATGACTAAACAAATGAAAAGATCGACAGCTGCAGGCTACCGCAACGCTGATCAGAGGCGGCGCAGCTCTGCGTGTGTTCCCCTTTGTTGAGAAGTGAGATATCCTCCTCGTCCAATGAGTTTTTAATCAGAGCAGCTGCTGTATTGAGAAAGGATTCCTGCACTGGGGAACCGAAGCAGACAGGGAGGAAAGGAAGTAAAGGATGAAACGCATTCAGAGAAATTCCTTCTGGGACAACATTGAAGAACTCAAGTGCTTAATTTTATTACCACCCTC
>VXBO01000344.1:8137-74750 GCA_013400135.1 Rhinoptilus africanus
CCAAAAAAAAAAAAAGTTTGAAAACCATCATTAATCATCAGGAGTAAAGACAGGCTAAATATCTTCATGTTCCCTTGTGGCAGCATCTATATGCTCACTGTGTTGTTCAGCTGGTGGAAGGATGGGGAGAAAAATCTCCTTTGCCTCAGTGGAACCCCAGGTAAAGGGAAGCCACGTTTCTGATGCTATCTATTGCACTGCAGAGTGTTTGTCTCCCTCAAGGTGCTCTGCCTGCTTCAACCAAGTATTCTGTATTTTATATCCATTCTTCTCCATAGAATCATCCCAGGCTCACAGTCTGGGAAAGTAAAGGTTTGGGCTGAGGGAAGCAAAGAAATAGACCTGTGTTTTCATTGCCCTTGAAAAATGTCAAATTGTGGTTACATTTTGCTACATTCTGATGAGTTTGAGACTCTTCAGAATAAATATTTATGCAAGAAAAAATGCACCTGTTATCTGCAGTAACTTGCATTAGTTAAAGTGAAGCAGCTTTGAGCTCCAAACGCAGCTCTCTCCCTTATTTGCTGTCTTGCATGCATGCACCTACACACAGTATCAGCATGAAAAAGATTAGCAATCATGAAATTAAGTCATATGGTATCCTTATTATATAGGGGAATACTAAGGCCCACTTTTTCTAATCTTAGTAGATCTTCAACAATGTAGTCATTTTAAGGTTAAAGGTTTTCAGATTGTATGAATGAGTTTAAGATGACCAGATATTTAAAAATAAAGTTGAGCGAAACAAGCCAGCTTTAATAATACAGCACCACCCTGGATGCTGATCTTAAACGCAATATAATATACTGGTCAAGGAAAGTTGGAGTAAGAGGATGGAACCAGGTGCCCTGAAGCTGCCACAGCAGTAGTAGTGGAGTGTTGGATCAGTCCTCCATCTTAAGGGGTGTCCGTACCTGCCCCGGTCCATACCTTGTGCTCCTTGCAAGATACTGACCCCTTATCTACTGCTAAACATTAAACTGGGGGAAAAAAAATACAGGTGGTGGTCACACTCTGAGCTACGATGTGTTCAATTATTCAGTATAATACATTTAATCTTCTAGTAGATAATGCATGCATCATATAGAGGAAGAAAGCTCATAACTCTGTTAATAAGGAAGGTGGGTCCGGGGGTCACTCTGACCTCTGGCGTGGCGCGGGCTGGGTGCTCCACGCTTCCCCAGCCCTGCTGAGCCCTCTGGAGGGGACCAGCCCCCTCCAGCTCCGGGAAGCGGGAGGCAGCTGAGGATGCTCGGGGTCCTTCAGCCCTTCCCAGCCCTCCACCAGCGTGGGGGAGAGGAACACCGTCCCTCACAAAGAGGGCCGGGAAAGGGGGCGATGGCCAACAACTTACTGTGCCCGGGTGCCCTTCGGCTGCCTCTTGCCGGGTGGAGGTCTCGGCTCTGCTCCGCGTCCAGGCTCCTGCTTGTGCTTTGGTGGCCACCCTTGGCTTGGAAGCAGCAGGGGAGGACATTTAAAGGCCCGCAGCTCTGGGGGGTTTGTGTGTAGAAGGGTTTTTANCTGCTTACACGAATTTCCAAGCGCTAGACCTGCCTCCGAGATCAGCCCAATAAGAGCTGTCAGGGGAGGCTCCCAGCTCACTTTTCCACATCACTTCACAGTTACGTTTGGCAGGCAGGCACGTTGGAGCGCTCAGACCCGGAATTAGTGGATTTATTTGGAATATCCCTGCTTTCCTGGAGACGTGCTGCTGCCGCTGGCTTGTGCAAAGGGGAGAAATTAATAACTGCACTTTAGCATGCAGGCACAGGAAGGCGAGCCGCTAAGTAACCGGCATCTCCTCCAGCATCAGCAGCCTCAAAAAGCATGAGAAGAAAATCTGGAGAATCCTGCCTGTTCACAGGGACTGGCTAATGTTTTTTACCTCAGCCTTTCAATCCGTGCGTGAAGTGGCTGTCAGCAGGCGGTTTCCTGGGTCCTTGGAAGAGTGAGTATTCATTTTATTAATATTATTTATGTCTCGCTGGCAGAGGGCTGTCTCTCCGTAGATTTCTTTTTGACTTAGTGTCTGTGCTCTTGCAAGGTGCGCTGTGCGAGTGCCTTCCGCGTTAATAGGCACGGTATTAGGCTGAACTGTAGTGGCTCATTAAATTGCATGTTTTGAAATTCACGATAATGAAAATATGATGGGTTGCTAGTTAGGGTTTTTGTTTGTGGGTTTGTTTTTTTTTTTATTCCCTTGGGAGGAGGAGCAGTGGTGGTGTCTCTGTTCCCCCTCCTGTTTTGTTTTTAGGGTGGGTTTTTTTTCCCCTTCTTTCACCCCCTTTAAGGGACTGGGAGGACTTTGGATCTCAGAGGGTTGCTTCCAAGGCTGGAGAACCCGTTTCTTCTCCTTGTTTTCTTATTTAGTACAATAAATCTCTGGGCTATTTCACTGTGTTGAATAGATGCAGGGCTGCATTCATGCATTGAAATAGATTGCAGTTTTCGTGCTGAGAATAAAAATCACCCACCAGCCAGATATGTAAATGAGGGAGGAGGAGGCTGGAAGAACCATGATGGGGGGAAATCCCCCTGATTTATCACCATCTTCCCTCCCCACAAAGCTTTGCACCCCCTAGATAAATAAATACATAGGAATGATACGATAGCTTCCTTTCCTACTTTCAGAGAGGAAAGCATCCTGGAAATACTGCTCTTCCTCTTAAAAGCGGAGGTGGGAATGAATCTTTAGCCATAACTAGCCAGGAGCCATCCCTGTCCCACAAGTTGTTTTCCTTCCCTTTCCTTGGTTGACTAAACGGGTAATGCACCCAGTTGAAACTTTGGAGAGGGAGAAAGCCCCTTAGCTCCAGTCGCTTGTTAGCTGCATGACTGCCAAGGCTCCCAGAGAAGAAACGCAGGAGCCCGTCGCCCCCTGAAGCAGGCTGTTCCACTAAACACTTCATCTTCTCTTTGAGGAAGGCAGAGGAGTAACACGTCCTTACGTTCTGCTTGGCTACACTATCTGCTGGGTAGCAGCATCCCAATCAGGAGCCCCGAGCTGTCAGACAGCATCCCTGCTAGACAGTATCAGACCTGTGTGCGGTGCTTGGCTGGGGAGCCTGGGAGGCACTGCAAAGCTTCAGCACGGAAAGCCTGTGGCAGTTTCTGTGTGGATATTATAGAAGAGATTAACTCAAATCCTTATTTAGACGCTGCCTACCGCCATGAAGGTGACACCACTTAACATAGGCAGAAATTCCTTTGTGGTTCGCTGCTGTTCAGTCGTGTCTTGAATCTGTCTCAATTCAAACAGTTTGCGTTTAGTAGCAGACTAAATAGAGTGGAATCAATCCAACCTGGCACATAACGGCGTTACGCAAACCTGCTGGTGTTGCCAACAGGTATCAAACTCCATACCCTCTCTTCTCCCTCCCTCCTCTTCCCTTTCAGGCAGGCACAAACACACATGCTCTGTTCCATGCGAACGGTTCTTTCTTTCCTCTGAAAGTAGGAATAAATACTCATACAACTTTCATAAAAGCTGATGCTTCTGAACAGGCAACTTGATCGCATAAATGGCTTGCCATTTGTGTCTCTGGCTA
The DNA here is from genome assembly GCA_013400135.1 of Rhinoptilus africanus. Taxonomy (NCBI): domain Eukaryota; kingdom Metazoa; phylum Chordata; class Aves; order Charadriiformes; family Glareolidae; genus Rhinoptilus; species Rhinoptilus africanus. The sequence goes on from VXBO01000344.1 coordinate 11,686, forward strand.
TTGCAGCCAGATGGTTTTTTGGGGGTGCTGATTTTAAGATATCAAATAGCATTAAATGTTCATTGTTTCAAATCTACCATGTTAGTGCTTAATGGGAGGGAAGCTAACAGCTGCTTAATTCAGTTTCAATTAAAGAATAGAGCTGATAACTACCGAAGCTATAGATAAAGAATCCTCTTAACTTTGTTCATCCTCTATTGGAAATTCTTCAGGAGTTTCTCTGCAATAAACATAAACAGAAATACGCCATACTTTTGTATGAAGAATATTCTTCCTCTACATTCCATACCAGACTGTTAAGAACAAGAAGAGACTTCACAATAGGCTTCTCAGTAAATACAAGTAAATAATACATACCTTCGGAAGACTGAAAAATTACCCTAGTGTACATTTTACCTGTCTAAATAAAATTGTAAAGCAGCTAGAAGAAGTTAGTATTTTGCATACCTGTGAAATTATCAGATTTCACAACCATAAAATGTGATAACATCAAAACCCAAAAGCTCTCCGTAGTCTCACCTCCCAGCCTGATTGTATGAATGTTTGTGACAGAAAAACCCTCGGAAGGGAAGTGATTATTATGTGATATTCTAGACTAAGGTTTTCATCCATTCAGCCTAATTGTTCTACCTTACTGGATGCAGAACGAGCACAGCTTTCTGCTAGCTTCTTCCTAGGCTTGCTATTTACTACTTCTCCCTTCTTTTTTAAAAACTTGCATACTAGCTCTAAATAACTTTGATATCCGTGCCTAGTTGTAAGCTGAGGGCCTTCACTGTCCTTGGAAATCGAAGCATTTTAATGCAAGTTGGTTCTTAAGTTATCCAGGTGAGCAATTTGTTAACTGAGCAGGCTGCTAGCCAAGAAACTAACTTTGGACATTTTCTTCTATATTAAAGAATCAATAAGAAGTACGTGTGCCTGCTTAACGAATGCAGCTGGTTTTCATAAGAAGTATCCTTGTGTAGGACATCTACTCCTTTTACACCTTTCATTTAAAAAAAGCCGCTAGTTTCTTATCTCTGTAAAGATGAGGTACAGTACTCCTTAGATGAAGTCGCTCAGTGCTTTTTCAGTGTACTCCAGTCGTTCCCATCAGCTCCTGCGACTGAAGTCCAAAAGAGAGTTGTAAAGGGGAAGTAGTTCCACAATCAGATTTACATTCACTTTCTTTGTCATCTGTAATCTTCAGAATTTTTCCAATAATATTGCACCTTTACCAAATAAAGTAATTGATCCCTGGACACTTTATTTGTATCCTTGTTAACATAGCCTGCATTGACTTCTCTAGAAAAATAATATACTGGTACTCCCTTCTTCAGGATATAAAACCGTTACAAGTAAGAACACTTAATCTGCTATATATATAGATTTAGGTCTATTACTCCATGAAGTACGTCCTGAATTTTCTTTCTGTTTCTTCTTACACAGTTGATGGTTTCATTTTTTAAAATCTTAATTTCAGAAGACCTAAGTGCCCCACAGACTTTAACTGGGGCTTTTTCAGTGACTTACTGAAATTAGGGGCCTGGAACCCACCCACTTGACCCTTGATACATACAGATAATTTAATTTCCAAAACTTGGGAGACTTTTCAAGGAGAAAAAATACTGACCTCTAAATTTATAAACAAGAAGGAAATACGAATGTGTACTTTAAGCTCTTGGTGCTGCCTGTCTCTTAAAAGGTGATTATACACACTCTGTAACAGAAAGCCAGTGCTCACACGATGTCGTATAAAGCATATCCAATAACCATAAGATACCGCATATCTTAACAGTATTCCTTTTCTTTTCTGTTTTCCATTTTGATATTATTAGACTCTGACTTTTCGGATATACTGTTAATACTGACGATTGTATGCTTACAGTATACACTATAGTTGTATCATAAGAATCTTTCAACTATGAGTTTAAAATAATACAAACTAAAGTCTTTCAGTGGGAGAGAAATGCTAAGGCATTTTGAGCTTGGAACATTTTAAACATCATCGCTACCACAAGATCGCATCAATAGAATTAAATTAGATGATGGAAACTCAACATTCTTAGTGTTGTTGCCATAGAAAAGGCGGCTCACTTCATAGCTTTCTGAACATAACTATTCGAGCAGTAGATAGAAATAGAACAAAATAAAGTTCAATTTGAGATTTCAAACGTGTATAGATATACCCCCCCCCTCCCCCCCAACCCTTTGTTCTGGAATCTGTTCAGCACATTTCTCATTTTGCCAAGCAAGTAAATAACATCAGCACAGTGACATATCAACTATGTTAATTAAATCTTCAAAAACATTGGGGTACTGATGGTATCTGAAGCAGTAAGTGCAAGTTGGAAAGGAAAGATGATTTCTGAAGCAGTTGAGTTAGCAGCAGATAGTTTAAAGCATCTGACTCCAGGCAAGAGTCTGATTTCTGCCTGCCTTAGTCATGAGACTAGCCTGTATCCAAGAGGTGCAATGATAATACTCATAAGCTTGATTTTCCAAGCTGTAGGGCCTGATGTGTCTTGTGAAGATCTTTTGCGTTGAGAACGATCAGCACCTTGGCTTAGATTTGAAATTAGTAATGTCAGCCAGTCCTAGATCTGAGTAACTGAAACCTTCCATGGGAAGTGCCTGCTGTGCCCTGCCGTGCCTAAGTCATAGGCAAGCTCAGAAGGGTGTTTCTCAGTGTATCTTACTCAGTTCTGTACAGCTGGATGTGGGAGTTCAAAACTTTATGAAAGCACTCAGTCTTGGCTGTCATTAGTCCACTGTTTCAACTCTCTAATTTGGTGTGTGTTCGGTCGAAGCAGCTTACTCCTGGGAAGCAATGCTCAGCCTAATTTGAGGAACTTGGATAACCATTTAAATTCATTTCCTCTGCAATCACTAATTATCACATAAAATATACATATGTATATGATTATTTTTATGGGGGTTTAATACATATATATAAATCATTATATTGAAGCCCCTGAATACTAATGTAAATGGACTGTATGCATTCAGATGTAGTGCAATTCATTTGTTGAGTTTTGCAATTGAGCAACACTTCAGATGTGAACCTCTTTTGAATTAAACGGAACAGCTGATTGCTGTGTAAGTAACAGATCATCAGAATTTAATTCGTACATTGCTGAAGTTTGTATTGATTTCTGTATTCTAGGCTCTGAGCTTTATTTTTTGCGCATTTCAGAAGTTAGATTAACAAATAAATGAAAAAAAAAAACCCACCAAAAAAAACCCCTCAACCTGACAACTGCAGAAGTTTCATGTTGGAGGACCCTAATTCTTTCCAAACAATTCAAATGAGTTGATGGTAAAACTGCCATCAAATTTAGTGATGCAAAATTCACTTCTAATTTCATACGTTTCAGCCAAAGAGATTTCAGTAGCTTTACTGCAGAAGGACCGTATGTAGTAAAGTCCAGTTATGTTCAGGTTTTTACTTTTTAAAGATATTTTTATGTACACACACACATTTATGCATATGGCTGAGAAGTTTACATAGCTTTCACTAAATCATGATGACTAGTCATCACTTTATATTCTTAGTTTAATCGGAATACATCAGGAAAACTTGTGAGTTTTTCTTTAATTATTATTTTTTGTTTAATTATGTAGAGAGTACCTAATACTCTCTAAAGAAAACCAACGAAAATGAAAGCTCTGTTGTATATCAAAAAAAGACTGAAAAAGAAGCCCAGAAAGCAAGATATTTATGTCCTCCATTAATATTTAAACACTTTTCAGCAAGTACAGGATAAGCACATCCCAGCTGCTGAAACTGATGATAAACGATGCCCTAGGCAGAGCATGGTTAACACCTAATTCTCAGTCGCGGGCCAGTCTGTTTGCCTTTTTATGAGGTCTCTTCATGTTGTGCACAACTTGCCTTTCTTCCCCTCTCTCCTTTAAAAGTGATATAGGTCTTCAAATTATGTAATACACCCTCGTAAAAATGAGCATCGGTTCGAGAGATGAGGTTGGCGCTAGCTGAAGCTATTCAATCTATATGTAATGCAGTTCTTTTAGTCAAAGGAAAATCGCTTTAATCAGTGGACTGTCAAGAATAAAAATTACTTCGGTTCCTTTCTTCTTCTTACTACAGAATGAAAACAATACACAGATACAACTAATTTTGTCATGTTGAAGTTTCTGGACCACCTTGGTTGTTCGAACAGATTTTGACTTTCTTCCCTCTCTGTTTTGAGCCTGCATCACGAGCTTCTCAGCACAAGGGTGTGAGGTGAACTGATGTTTTGACACACATCCTGGAAACCTGAAAACAATTTTTTGAAATTTTTTTCTTTTTGAAGTATAAGAGTTGAAAGGAAGTTTGCAGATACTTTTTTGTTCTGCAGTAGATCTGAAATAGCTGTAAGGTCCCTTCTAACCTAACCCATTCTATGATTTTAATGCCTATTCTTTTGGTATCAGCTATCATGAAAAATTAAAAAAAAAAAATCCAACAAAAAAACCCCCAAGCTCCTACCATGTTGTAGATACTAATTTCACTAGAGAGGAAATGCAATCGAACAAGTCACACTGCTTCAGCTGCAGACTGTGGAGCATGTCCTGCCTCTTGGTCCTGTACCTGTCCAAAGTCTACAACAGCTGGATTCAGGACTGAAATTCCTGAGCACTATACAATGCAAGCAATAATAAAATAACGTAGAAAAAAGTAGTTTGGAAGTGCTAACAACACACTTAGTATTTTTTTAAAATGCACTCTGGTTCTGTAAATTAATGAACACTTCTGGAAAGACTGACAGCTTTCCAGTATCAGAGCCTTGGCAGCTTTAAAGCTGGCCCATGTTGATTTTGCTATTCAAGAGTAAAAAACATATCCCCAGTAAGAAATTCTATGGATTCCAATAGAAGTTAAACATAACCATGACATCCCAGGGCCAGGTGGTTTTGTTTAAAAAAAAAAAGGATTTCCTGAAAGTACATCTTTGCCAAAAAGTATAAAAACCATGTAGGTAGTCAGTAACATAAAACAGACTTTGTAGATATGATAAAGTATCACGTTAAGCAATCAAAGAATAATGAGCAATTTGTTACAATAGATTACTTTGATTAAAGAAGATACGTTTCATTGTGATGTGCATATCATTTTCCCTTTATCCCAAAGCATTGGTTACGTTGTGTAATAACCTATATCCTGTAGTAGCCTCATCTCTGCTTGGCAGAACACCGGTCACGGTGTTCCTAGGTAAACCAAAGGGGTAAGGAAACTAAGGAAGAAGAATTTATCTTAGAAAAGCTTTTATAACCCTTCCTTCCCTCTGGCTCTGAAACAGGCCCCTAAAACTGAAGCAACCTGCTTTTGCTAATAATAATCTTACAGATAGATGAATAAATCCCCCAGTAAATATTGATGGTCTAAATACTGAGGAAACTGTTGCATTTCTGTGCTGGCATGTATATTTCTGCATGTCTATTATTACCTTAGTGCAAATATATGGATTCCATCAGCCATATGCCTGATGCAGAGACTGATGAACACTGTGCTTAAACCAGTCCCTTAGCATTTGACACAAGCTTAATGACTGTCTTAATAACCTAACGAACTGTCCAGATGTCCTTAAAGAGCAGCAGGGCATGATTAAGCGTAAAAAATAAGGTGGCATATCTTTGCACAGTGGAGTACTCTGTGTGTGTAGGACACAACATCTAAGACCAAAAGAGAGAGAGAAGAGATAGCGTCTGTTACCCTTGTTGCTGAAATAAGTAATTCTTTACAGAACTGCCTTTGGTTCTCCGGGCAGCCATAAGCAAATTGCCACACGTAATATATCAAAATAAACTTGGACAATTGATTTGCGCTTGTATTGGCAGGATCCTCTCCTGAACGTCTCTGACAGCACAAAGTATCCTTCACGTGTATGTCACCCTGCTGCTATAGCAGAGTTAGCGTAACATTTCCCATCTCATTTTCCGGCCTTCGAAATTTCAGGTGCTTGGTCGAAGGAAAGGACGTGTGGATAATGCTTTTTGATGTTACGGTTAACTCCGGGTGACATAACAGTCCCTTAAAATCACTGTTAGTCAGTGAAATTTAGAGCAGCTACAGAGCATGAGTACGATTTGGGGCCGTGCCTGGGAGGCGCTGCTGGCTGCGGCTGCGTGCAGCCCCTCTCCGCTGCGTGGTGGCTGATGCTGCTGGTGGTCAGGATCCCGGGGAGTTCCCCTCCTGACATGGGCTGTGCTCGGAACAGCACATCCGACGCCAGCCTAGCTGCGGCTGAGACAGGAGATGTTTCCATCCCTAAAATCTGCCAGCATCCATGACAGGAGCTGCATCAGGCTGCCATGGTTATATACTAGAAGTCCCTCAGGGTCCCTAATTGCTTGTTCTCTCCTCTTTTCCAGAAGTTATCCTCCCCTCAGTTTTGTTGATTCGACTGTTTGTCCGACTGCTCTCTACAGCATGTAGTCAAGCTTCATGTGCTCTAGGGCAGCACAGATGTTTGCAAAACTTTGCGTTGTTGTCCAGTAGTTCATGGGCTCTTTAGTTGTGCTGATGGAACTGCTTGTGCAGCCGTGCTGTAAGCTAGGTCAGTGCCATCCCCCGGCTTACAAACTTGAAGGAAAGGACTGCTTGAAGCAGGGGCTTGTTGCAGCTCTTTGGAAAACCCACATTTCACTCATCTGGCTTACAGCATTGCCTTGGAAATAGCACAACTACTGGGATAGTAAACTGCAGTGAAGAAAGGAATGGTAACGGAGAAGAATTACTGGAAACATGTTGCGGGGGGGGGGGGCAAAAACCTGAAATTAAAATTGCTCTGGTGGAAGTATGGCATGAGCAATAGCCTAACCCAGCTCTGTCAAAATGATTTGGTTTTAAAAACACCTTACTATTAAAAGCGTTTAAGTTAACAAGATCATTTTGACAGAACTGGGTTAGGGAGTGACTACACGTACAGTTATGCTGGCAGAGAAGAGAGGCGGCGCAGTCCAGCAGGGCGGGCGAGTGGCACTTAGTGGGCACTGGAAGCATGATCTCAGCTGCTGCCATACTGGCGTGTCTGGGTACAGCCTCAGTCCCTCTTCATCTCGCAGTAAGGCGGAGAATTGCTTTTTAGTTTTTTTGGGGATATGTGAGTAATCTTTACACGTGTGAGTAATCCGCTGAAGAATAATAGTTATTATTTATGGCGAGAAGTCCTTATTCCTTCACAGCAGAAACATGAGAATGCTGCCTTATCCAAGGTAATTTAAAATCAGGTTCAGATACAATATGATGGCTATGTACTGGAAGCATGATGAGCATGTAGCAAAGTTACGCAGGCTAGGATGGCATGATTATTTGTTGTTTATGGTGTCTTGATAGTTCTACTCTGATGGACTTTGGTTTTGTTCTGCTTTAATGGCAAATTAAAGCCCTTACCACAGTTCCCTTATGAGCAAGAATTATTCCTACAAGTAAGCCTGGCTTGCTAAGGCCTTATATTTTTACTATTGAAAAGTTAAGGCTGTATTATGCTGCCAAAAGAGGATCAATGAAGGAAAGATAATTGTGCTTCCCACGGTGGGAAGGCTTTGCATCATGTTGCTGCTATTGATGGAAAAGGACCCTGTCTGAATCCTTGAGAAATGGGACTAGGAAGCATAAGTGATAGTGTAGCCAATACTGCGGTAGTAAAAGTAAACACAAAGAGCTTAAGGAACAGGAAAAACAGTGTGAAGCCAAAAAAAACCCCAAAAGATGTTCTAGCTACTCTGGGGAGAAAAAAAACAGGAAGGAGAGGAAGGGCCAGAAGGGAAGAAAAAAAAAAACCCAACAGTAATTTAAACAGTAACAATTTGCTTGTATGTTAACAAAGGAAGCACTAAATTCTTGCCATGGACACCTGATTAACTTTCCTATTTTATTCTCCTAACCTATGATAAAACTGTTGCCCACAGCTCTGCTTTGCCAGAATAAGGATCCTTATTTCTGGCAGAAATTAAAATAAACACATTCTTCTGGACCCGAAAGCCCAGGTGGGTCGCATGGACTCTTGAGGCTGCGCAGGAAGCCTGCAGAGTGCAGGGGCTCTCTGCCTGCTGTCGCACAGTGCCAGTTGGGACGCGCTAGGTGAGCAGTACACGAACACCTCTCATCAATTATTCGAGGCTGCTCGCATGGTAATGCGGATTTGCTGATATTGAGTGAGCATCGAAGGTAAAGATTATGCATAAAGATATCTAAAACATTTTAACTGGAGCTCCATTGCCTTTATGTATCGTTTACCTCCTTGTATTGTTGCAGTTTGATATCAATCATCTGAATCCATGTGGAAGAAGTCATTTAAAGTACAAAATATAAAAGATCATGAAAATTCTGCCCAACCTCCCTGTGATAAAAATCACAAATTTTTGTCTGGTATCTCCAGTGTATCTTATTTAAATAAACCAGTACTTCAAGGTAGTTAATTCGTTTGGGTTTTTTGACATTAATAATAGTTGTTTAGGATTTGATAAAATCCCTAATGAAATAGTGAGGTCAAAGGAGTTAGCTGTTGTATATCATCACTAGGAGTGATAAGGTAAATGCAGAATGAAAGAAAAAATACTTTGTTGCAATTGTTACCACAAACCTTAGTGTCTCTTAGGTGAAAAAACACTAGAGTGGCTCTAAAATCTTTTAAACTAAGATCACGGTGCAAATCAGCGCACTAGCGTTGTAATAAAGTGTTTTACTTGACCAGATATTCTGTGCTTTGAAACCTAAAAATGAATTGATGTTTTTAAAGCTCTTTATGATCTTACTTTTGCTTCTTTTTCAATAAGAACTTTATATATTAAACTAGTTTTATTAACTTACTTAATCTTATTAACAGATCTGCTGCATTCTAGTGTTCACCCTTCAAAGCTACGAGATGATTCTAAAATAATTTTAACAAAATCAGTCACATTGGATGTGCTAGCCACCGTAAAGCTTTCCCCCACTCATACACAAAATGAGAGCTGCCGTTAGTTAATGTATCTGAAATAACTATCTCTAGCTTTACGCAGGCAGTTCAGTCACATGAGTAACCTACATAGATTTTTAGTTCCACAAGAGTTTGCACTGTATATTACATTAATTTCTGCAGTTGGCACGCGAACACTATGTTCTAGTGTTAGGTTATAAACTTCTACTTCATTGTAATCACTTTTTGTGTTGTACTTGAATAAAACTTACGCACTCTGTGGCCTAGAGTTGTACAAGTAGTGCTCTAAGATGCATGTTCCTGTTAATAGAAAGGTATTTTTCAAAAAGTGTATCAGCACGTATGTAAGTGGAAAACAAATCACTCAGCTTTATCTGTATTTCTCTATAGGTTGCACACGGAGAACCAAGTTTATGAATCCACTCCTATGTTTTTGAAACATAAGACGGTTATCTGAATCTCTGCTACCTGACATAGTGTCACATTTTCTTTCATCTGTTTGCTATATTAGAGAAAGTCTTTGTATTTAAATATCACTTCCCCTCTCAGGGATGCATGGAGAACTAACGCTGTTTTGTAAACAGCTTTGCTGGACTAGGGTTGTATCTATAGTTGTATATATCGTATGCTATACAGGGAGACCACTTAAAAGAACAGTGAAGTTTTGTTAAAAAGAAAACAGCTCAGGGCCATACCTGGAAATTCAAAGCACAAATTATGCTTTTATGAGAAAAATCTTTGCTCATAAAGATTGGGTGAAAAGACACTCTTTGAGGGCCACGTGCTTGTCAAGGGTAGTTCTGGCTTCACTGGGATAATTTTGCTGTCATGTTATGCTCACCACTTCTTAGACCCTGGCATAATACAAGAAGGGAGAACACTACTGTGCCTCACCCGCTAGTCTTCCCTGATTGCCAGATCCCTCCCACATCTGGCTTTTTAATATCATTGGAGTAGCCTGTTTCAGTTGCCAGATCAATTTCTCCTACGCATCTACTCCAGAGTGTTATAGTTTAACTACCAGGCATTTCTTGATTTTTGTATTAGCCATTATGAAAGTCGTAGGGCTGAGTATATAATAATGGCTTCCATCATCTCTCAACCACACAGGTGGTTTTCTGCTCCCAGGAACAGAGAGGACAATTCATTTCCAAATTTGGTAAAGAAATCTGGGGAAAGTACAACCTCCATACATTACACAAAGAAAATTCCATGATTCACTGATAGAGCGGCGAATCCCAAACGAGAGTCTCTCAAATAAATCTCAAAAGGCTCCAGCAGCCTAGGTTGAACTCCAGAGAAATTAATCCAGTTCCACTGTTACTCACTGATACATGCTAAAGTCCCATAGGGTTTTTTTCTTTACCCTGCTCTAACACCTGCCTAACTTTTCTGTTGCTACTTGAGAATCTCATGGTTTTGTGTTCGTTGAGCTTGGGTAACTGTACTCTTCATGGGGTTATTCCATTAAATCAGGTTTAATGACACAGTATGTGCATTGCTAATATTTTTGGTGCACTTTTGACTCTTGTTTGCCTTAAGGTATTGCTGAATAGCGAGCTACTGTGAGGACAGTCCAGTCAAAATGAATCTTCTGCATTAGTGGTAGTGGATAGGACCTAAATTTGATTGGAGTAAGCGAAGAGTATCAGGCAGGGAGTCTGGGGGAGGAACTGAGCAGGGATGCACTGAAAGGGACTTAATGTTTGCCAAGGATTCAGAGTGGCAGTCTGAAAAACAAATATCCTGTCCTTTCTTCAAACAGAAATGTTTCTGTGAGCATCATATTGTTTTATCTCATTTATTTCATGTCTTTTAGAAGGCAGTCTGTGTAGATTAATTAGGAATTGTTTTCAAAAAGCCTCTTGAATATGAAAAGATGTGCTTTATTTTTATTATTTGTTCCTGTGAGTAAAAAGAACTATACCAATTCGTACTGGCAGAGTAAGAAAGGCAGTCATGGCCCACTTGGTTTCTTTTTAAGGCTTCCTTGGACAAAGGTGTAATGTATTATTCTGTTTCTGGTGGGCCTGTATTTCTGGGACAAAAATAATTTTGTGTATAAACACTGGAAATTCACAGCTATTGAAAAGGACTCTCAAGTTGGATTTTCCATCTATGCCCCTGGTTTTGAATTTAATCCTGAACATTGTTTGAAGATTATGTCTATTATTCTATTTTACAGTGGTTCAATTTCTCCTGTGTTTCAATCCTTGTTCCATTGAAGGAACCAGAAAAATCTGTCCCCTGGCAGACACGCGAGTCCACTCACGTATGCACAAGGATCCCATACAAAGAAACTTTACTGTTTCATTGAAAGTTTGGCTGTTTCTCTCTTCTGTTACTTCCTACCACCAAACATGCCCCAGGAAATCTAGCTTTTTAACCTGTGCCAGAAAGCGGCAGCTGAAACCTCTAGTTAATTCCCTTGACCAAAGAGGGTTTTTGGAAGGTGACTTTACAGACCCTTCCCATCAAGCAATCTGTTTGTTCCTCATCCTTTTCCCTTTTCTGGGGTTGAGAGAATGCCAAGAGATTGAAGGTCTCTCTTGCTTCCCTCACATTTTTCCCAAAAATTCATTGCAAAAGCATGTTGTATTCTCTGATTTCTTTCTTTTCCACCTCAGTTGGCAGCGAGGCCTAAACGATGTTTCTAAGCCACGGTTACTTCTGTAATAGGTATTCACCTCATTCTTGATGCATTGTCAAAGCACTGCGCTATTAGCTTACCGTTCTTCCATGCTATTTGAGATATTGAGTTTTAGTTTGATAACAGCTCTTCTCTCTTTTAACAAGACAAGCTTCTCACAGTTTCAGATTTTCATGCAACAGATTTCACAGTTGCTTTGGCAATTACTGAAGTTTAAAAAAATGACTTTTTACATTGTTTGCTTTAAAAAAAACAGCTGACTTTTACTGGTATTATTCATCTTTTCAGCTATTTTCTTCCATGAGTGTGTAAGAACCTGAAAAACAAAACAAAACCCACTCACCTCCCAAAAAAAGCCCCAAACCCCCAAGTTTTCATAGATGTGCAACACTAGGAACTCATTTTAAAGTGGAAAAAAAGCAGCCTAAAACACAGTGTAAGCTTAAGAGTAGACATTTCTATCTATCTTGTATATAGTGCACTTTCTCATGAGATTGTTTGGCTATGAATCAGTCGATGAAAATGAATCAGTCGATGAAAATGTATCAGGAATCTTTTTACAAAACTCCAGCCTCGTTAGAGTAGCTGTAATGCAGCCCTTCTCCCTGAGCCGTGTCCCATCTGTCTTTCTAAGTGATCCATGGCTGCATTTCAGGTTTTGCCAATCACTGTGGCATTAGCAAGCCCTGCTACGTTAACTTGTTTGTCCATTTCAAGGAATATTCACACTGAGATGAAACCTGATGTGGACTTCTAATGCATGAAAGGGTGGGTGGGCAAAGAAAGACAAAATGCTCCCAAGTGCCCATCAAGGGAAATGTCTTTGAAATAAAATCTGACTCGGTGTTTTCTCTGAAAGCAAGAGAGAGAGGGACCAAGGGTCCTGTAGTGCAGATGTGCATCAATGAGCCGCCTTCGATTCTGGTTGTGGTCTGGTTTTAAGATGGTGGATTTCATGGTGGACTTACCAGTCCCGCTCCTCTGCTGGGCTGTGAAGGTTTGCTGCAGCTAGGTGATTGCTGACATGAGAACGTACTGCTGGAACCTTGCCTGCTTACTAGAAGTAATTTTTCCTGTGGAGGAAAGGAGAGGAAGTCTGTATGCAAGTACATTATTTTGTTTGACTTTTATTATTTGACATGCTAAGTGTTTATAGTTGACTGCATAAAAAGTACAGGCGAGCAAGAAGGCCAGGAGCTTCTTCAGATGCTATGACAAACTGCAAGTAAAACGCTTTCCTGAGTGTGTGTAGTCATTTCTCTGGATCTTCTCTCACTATTTCAGGGAATGAAGGAATTGATAGAATCACTTTATTATTTTTTTTTAACCTATTTAATATGCACTAGTATTATGTACTACAAATTTAAAACCTCATATGGCTTGTTTATGACCTAAAAGTAAAGAAGATCTTTCAGAATGCTTTCCCAGGCTCTTTAGTCACTGATTTGACCTTTTTTTTTCTTTTTTTTTTTTTTCCTTCAACCAGGGATCTTTAATGACTGGAAAACTCAATGGATCGTGTTTTTATAATCTAAGCTATTTTTACCTTGACTGTTCTGTAAACACATGGAGGAGCTGTAAGTAAATGTTCTGTACTGCATGATGAATTGGATTGCTACAGTCTGGAGGAAAACAAAATAATAATTTCATTTCTGTGGTGATTTGCGTAGCTTGTGGTACAATGCCAGAAAGACTAACGGAAATGCTTATGGATACATGGACTCCATTAATAATATTATGGATTACTGTCCTTCCTTCCATTTGTATGGCTCCAACGAATCAATCTCAAGTACTACCAAGCGGATCTAGTACAGGACTAAAAAGGCTAACTGAAGAACAAAGAGTTTTGAACCGTTCCAAGAGAGGCTGGGTTTGGAATCAGATGTTTGTATTAGAAGAATTTTCTGGACCTGAACCAATACTAGTTGGCCGGGTAAGGCAAGATTTGTTTTGTTTGGTTTTTTTTCTCTTGAGTATGTAAATGTACAGCATGTGAAAGTCTTCACTCATTTGGACTCTTCTAAGAAATTAAAATTTGAGGTGCTCTGTTATTCTGAAATTCTTCTCTAATATCTATAAATTTTTGGTTTAAATGTACCTCATGTTAAGGGTATGGTTTGCTGATTAGCTAACTTGCTATCTACAACAAAATTATGTGTATTCAATTAGACAAAAATACACAAGCTGTGTACACATCCTTTCTTTGATATCTTTAGTCACCACTCTTCACCTCTGTTAGCTGCAGATTTCACCGAAGCAGCTTTTTGTAATATGTTCCTATTTGTTCATTCAAGAAAGTTGTTACACCTGTAGGTCATTTTCTACCTCCAGCTTGATTACACAGAAGTTATTTATGCTCTGAGAATTTTTAAAAACAAAAACAAGGAGAGAATTGTAGTATATACACCAAATTACAAGGTAATAGTTTATAGGGAGCTCCTGGTATGCACAAATATGAAGTAACATCATTGCCACAGATTTTGTAATTTATTTTCAAAGTTAGGAAGATAACACAAGGAAAATGATTGTGTTTTTCTATGCGTCCTAGCTTGCCTGGTGCCTTAAACCTTTGATCGTTGCCATGCATTAGCTTATTCTGTAGCTCAGTGTCCTACTCCCAGTCAGTGAATCAGCCTTGCACTTTCTCTAAAAAGAGATCATGGGCCATCTGCATTCATCAGGAATGAACTGTCTTTAGAATTATTCTTAGAAAAGAATTATCTGTTCCTAAATGCATGTTTGGCCTATAGTGAGCAGTTACAAATATCTTGATTGTTTATCACTACAGTTCAGTTCTATTTGAATAACCAGGTACATTATTGTCATGGTACCTGGTTACTGAAATCGAGTAAAAAAAAAAAAAACAAACCCTAGAGAACAGAAATTATGGATATCAATTAATTTAATGATAATTTTGGAAATTCTCTGGGTAAATTAATAGCATGTGATACTGGTACTGTCAATAGCTATGTCTGTTACTGAAGAGAACACACATCAAGTGCATTCCTAAGTTTTTCCTAGTGTAGCCACTTTGCAGTTGAAACATAGGGTCAGGTGGTGTAATGAGCTTTATATCCTGTGACTTTTGAGCGCTATGTTAATTTACGTTTATATCAGGTGTTACGTATCTGTTCTCATTTGTTTTGCTGTGGTTAGTAACATACCTATTTCAACTGGAGAGTGATAGGCTTATTTCAGATCTTAAAATATTTTATCCAACCCATTCTTTTTAGCATGTTTTGATAAAGCTTTTAAAATTATTTTGAGTTGCTTTTGAGTAGCTCTGGAGAATCCTGAGTTTGTATTTTGTACTACTTTGATTTTCAGGGTGTATCTAAGTCTTATATAATATTTCTACAATATAAGGGATTTTTTGATGGATATAGTATCCTGAATCGTTCAAGTCATTAGCGAATAGAAGCGTGTGGGTTAAACTAAGCCAAACCAATCAAGACATTATCCTATCTTCTGCTAGCATTTTGAATAGAATTAGCTACTCTAAAATGCTGTGACAATCTATTTGTTGAGACTGCTGCATAATTAAAACACTGCATGATACAGCGGGAAACGAGCAAAAAGTGAAATTTGCTCCCATAGGGAGAAATCCTTGGTTATTTGTGAAAATGGCTTAAAACATTCTTGTAATTCTTGTCTGTATTTTTTCACTCTCTCCAGAAAAATGATCTGTATTTCTGACCTGTCTTTACTAAAGTTTACAAGTACTATGGGCACTTTGAAACTCTGCTGGTGTCAGTGGGAACAGAGGTATTCCGCATCTTTCAGAGCTGCCCCTAATCCTTCCTGACTGTAAAGCAGCAGCTCCCTTATTTGCAGTTCTTGGCAATCCTTCTTCCCAAAACTTAAAGGTGTACACAGTGCCCCAAGGAAAGTTCACTTCTCCATGAAGTTGGGCTATGGTTTGTCCTCTGTCACACTCATTTTTATTATCCATTGCAATTTAAAAATAACCTTCTTTTCAGAGCTCACAGTAGATTTGCACTTACCTAGTTCCTGCTCATCTCTTTTCTACTTACCTTCTTCCTCAAACCTTTAAATTTTGCCCCCTGCCAAAGGATTTGCACACTTGCAGTATCTCCTGCATTCTGTGACTTTATCAACTATTTTTCTGCCCTGTGACTTCCCTTGATTTCCTTTTCTTTTTCTGTCCCCTCCCCACTTTGAATAAAGGGCACTCTGTGAAATACAGTATAGTCAATTAATGTAGAGAGGCTTAGTGTTGTGGAGAGAATGACAGCAAACAGGTATGCCAGCCGTTTGCTGCATTTTCTAGACACAGATGTGCTTTTGTGCCTTTACAGAGGCAATGTTGCTTGTATGTGCTTCTTACGTGTTCAAAGTACCAGTATCGTCTCC
Source organism: Rhinoptilus africanus (assembly GCA_013400135.1). Lineage (NCBI taxonomy): Eukaryota > Metazoa > Chordata > Aves > Charadriiformes > Glareolidae > Rhinoptilus > Rhinoptilus africanus. Next base: position 27,619 of record VXBO01000344.1, read on the forward strand.
AAAAAAATTATCATTAGGCAATTAATGGCTTCAAAGGGAATATTCTTGAAGCAAATATAATTATGTAGGTTGTGGTTGCAGTTTTTATCTCCTTCTACAGTTTTGTAGTGTACCTGATACTTTTCATAGTCATATGTGATTTATACAAACATGTAATTAGGTACTCTAGATAGTAAATATAAAGATAAGGTTTTTCTCAAACAGAAGTAATATACACACAAGCAGAATTTTACATATGTTCTCAAATATATCTTTAAAGACCACTGAAAATTCAGCTGTTAAGGACTGCTCAGAGTAATATTGATACTTAAATAATGTTTTTCATGTCGGTGGGTGGGAAGGCACTGAGTAGAAGCAGTTGATTCTAATGGAATTGAAATGTATATCAGCAAAATAAAACTAAAAATTGAGATTAATTATAATAAACAGAATACAAATCACTTTCTAAATCAAAGCCTGAATATAAACTCTATGCCTTCATTCTGCTAAAAACATCTCCTACCAAAGTTTCTGAAGTGCAGAGGAAGTTTAGCAACTTAACATAAAGACCCTTCTTTAGAATTTGAAGTGTTTCAATACAACTGCACGCTCTTCAAAGCTACTTATTCATTGCTATTCTGCATGAGCATGTATTAATGAATACACTCCCAATGTGTCTGGGGTGAGACTAGTAAGAGGATTTAGTGTGACTTTTTATTTAAAGCATGGTGGTTTTCTTCAATGACTCAAGTAAGGGACAGGAGAAAATCTTTTGCTTTCATTCTTGAACTTTTTACAATGACTTTGAACAACATGCACTTTTCATGTCAGTTTTTGTCATTATATTCAGTAGGATCAAGCTCAAACTTAAAAATAAGCAGCTCTACTTGAGTTCACAGATCAGTAAAAAATCGTGTGAATACTTGTCTCTTAGGGTGATTTCTGAATTTATGAGGTTACTCTATGAAATGATACAAACATTCTGGTTTTTCTTTTTTTGTATGAATATTGCATTTATTTTGACACATGCTATTATAACAAATTCCGTATTGTTTTGATCTGTATATGTAGAAATGTATAGATGCCTTTTGAGAAACCTACGAAGTAACCTCTTTCATGTTCGTGTGACTTATTGCCAATGAGTTTGGTTTTGTTCACAGCAGTACGATACAGAAGCCTAGATTTATAAGTGCCGTTTCACATTATTGGGTTTTTTTGCTTCATCCATGGAAACAGGTAGGTACTTTACAAAGCTGCTGCCTCTGCTTTAGGAGACCCCATACGCTGCCTGCTGCTGCCAGCAGTTTGCAGGCCTCACAGTGGCTGACAACCTCATTCAAGTGCAGAGTGGTACGTCTTGTGGCATGGCACGCTGTCCCTGCGGACTTGATTAGGGAGATAGAACTTTTACTTGATATCCACGGCTGCATTTCCTCAGTCTCCTCTGCATCCACTTACAGCACTGTGGCAGATGTGCTGTGAAATCCGCGGTGCAGCAAATGCCACTGTTCTTTCACAGGAGACAGGTGCTGAATTCTCAATGAAATAGGTAATAGAGTTGAAAAGGATTTGGAAGCTAGGTTTTGGGTATACGATTGTAGCTCCTGTTTTATGGAGCATGCGCTGTTTGTGATGTTTTAAATTGATAGGACCTGGTTTAATAGACGTTTTTAAGCAAAAACCTGGGACAGTTAATGTATTAACAGCTGCAAGTACAATGCACGGAGAGAACCAAAGAGGGAATGAAGGTGACAAAAGTTTGTTGGTTTTTTTTTTTTTTCTATTCCCTGACTTGCCACGAGATGAACCAGCAGAGCTAGGTCCAGATGCAAAACCCCACTGATGGCCAGTCAGATGGGTGCTGTTTCTGGGAGATTGCTCCTCTGGCAGTACTCCCTGGTTTCTCCCAGAACCTTCCCCAGGCATTTTTGAATTTACTTATTTCCAGTCCCAAATTAATATATTGCATGTTTTTCACATGGTCCCTGTGATGAGAGCTGTGTAAAATGAGCAGGCCAGGGAAGGCCAGCCCTTTTGAGCCACGTGCAGCCGGGATGTCAGGCCGTGGCATGCGGTCGGCAGGAGAGCTGGGCTGGCTCCGCAGAAGGCTCTCGGAAAAGCCAGGACAGGGGGACAAACCCAGACTGAGCCACTGAGGCCCAGAAGGAGCGTGGCCAGGTCAGCTCTGGCATCTCAGGTAGATATTTTTAATCTGTGGCTGTGGAGTTTTTCTTCCTTTCTTCTGATTTACATGGTATGTGTCTTTCACTCCGTTAAACGTGGGTGATTTTTTTTGTGTGGTCTGTAGGATGAGGGAAGTAGGTACCTTTTGCTTTTTAGAGCAATGGAGATTTTTCCCTTGATGCATGAGATTTAGGTTCAGGCCTTTTGAGGAGAAATAATGTTCCTGTAGGAGGAGCAGTAGAGAGGCATCATGTTTTCACAGTTAAGTGCTTCAGGCTGCTATACTGTAAAAAACGAACCTGGAAAATGCAGAGAGCACTTATAAATAGCTTCAAGCTGTATGTTCTACATTATACATGCTTTATGCAATCTTTGATTTTATTGCCAACATACATTTTATCTCTTAACAAGGAAATGGTAAAATCTTAGTTGTTTAAAATTATGAATAGTTCTGTTGAAGGACAAGTGATACATATATGCAAAGTAAACAAGGTTTTAATTAAACAAGTTCTTTCCATATGTTTTCCTTTTTATTCCTGCATTGATTTTGTGATTATAATGGCTGCCTGAAAATACTGTTGTACATAAGTGATACAAACCAGGACTGTATATAACTTAGGCTCTCATTACTTTAGGGATGAATTACATGCCGTTTCCCTGAACGGAATAAATCATTGTGAAATACAGGCGTAGCATAGCCCCAGGACAGGTTTCATAGGGTGTAACATGGCCCTGCGTTAATACATTGTTAAAGTTTTCACAGTTAGATCAACAGAAATCAGAACACCATATTATATATATTCTCCTATTTTTCTTCTGCTATACACTTGTATGTTTTGCTATCTATGATTTAAATGCATGCCATAAAATATTCAATATCTGAAATGTTGCAAAGTCAACATTGCTTTCTGAGCCCTAGATGTTTGTTGTTGTTTTGCGATGATAATTATACACTTATTTTCCTACTTATGTTTAATAAACTCCCAGAAGCTGAAATGTATCATTTATTTTGCTACTGTATTCGTTATGGAAAATACTAATTCCCCCTGCCTTTTGTGTACTTCTGAAGGACCATACTTCATAGGATGCTCCAGTTTACATGGTCTAAATCAGCTTAGTAAGCAGGAGTTAGCAAGCAGTGGGTTTTAAACAAATATTCCTCAGTTTGCACAAATTTAGTTTCTTTTTAACTAAGTACAAGTTCTAAGAAATTCCTTCTTGCAATGCCTAAATTTAAACAAGGACAGTTTGCAGTGAGCTAACAGTGCCTACATCACAACATACAGCGTAAAAATGATTTTACTGATCTCTCTTAGAGTTAACAAACAAGATGTATCTTCAGGCTGTAAAATGTCACTTCTGTGTATTTCTGGGAGTATCACTGGGTGAGGTTGAAGACTTTCATGCTCCCTCATTTGCAGTCTAGGGGCATGATATAAACACAATTTAAGTAGAGTCACAGCTTAAAACACTTGTATGTCAGCTTGTACAACTGGACTGGTAACAACTTCAGAGAGACATTTCATCAGATGCCTCCTCTGTTTCTACTTCATACTATTAAAACAGTAGAGTTTAGAAGTGGCTCATACCAGTATGGGCCACTAGTGTGGAAAACACTTAAAGGAATACATTGTAATGGCAAGTTATTTATAAATCCTGCATAGTAAAGGGTCAGCCTGCAAAACACCAGGTATCTGCTGAGCTCTCTGTATTTTCTTTAATAAAGTGTGAACACCTCTGTGATGTGATTTGCATCTTAAACTTTGGCCTTCATAGACAGTAAGTGTAGAATAACTTTAAAGACTTGGGTTGGTGGGGTTTTTTTTGCTGTGTTGTGTTGTTTTGTTTTTTTTTTTTTGTTAAAGAATGGTATATATGATGGACATGATTACACTGTGTGTGCAGGCATTTGGATCCCCTGATGTTACTTTAACGTTATTAGCTTAAATTTCCTTGTCATATTTTTCTGAAGCCACAAAGTTTTCTCATTTTCCGAAAAAAAGTACCTAACATTGTGATTTTTTTGTTGTTGTTTGTGAAGAATTAGAAGCTTGTGTTCTTTGGTTCGATGTATTGATCTAAACACTTAATCGTTCTCTCAATGAATTGAAATGTTTTCCGAGTATGCATGCAAGATGCTGAAGTGACAGTTTGAAAAATTAAGTAGAGCCTTCCCCATGATATTCTGCAGATGCCCTATGATTGTTTAGTCATTCCAACATTGCTTTAGTAAATGGTTTTCAATTTCTACCTGTAGGGCCCACCCCTGGTGCTGTCAGGATGCTTCAGTTCCAGTTGTCAATTTAACTACCAATTAGTGCCAATTGTGCTGGTGGTTTTTTGCTAAAAGTTTGTCCTTTCTGAACTTGACAAACATATTTCCCATAGACCACTGAAAAGCTCTCAGATAGTAGTGACTTCCCGAAAGTGACAGAATGTTGTTGCCTTTCAACCAGTAAAGTGGAAAGGTGTATTTATTGTTTTCAGGTCCTGATATGATAGTCCTTAATTTGCCAAGGATTCGTGTAATGAAAACCTTAAAAATAAGTTAGCACTGAAATGAGAAATGCTTTGGGACTAATTCCTTTAGTGTCTGCAGACTTCCAGTAAGAGCTCTGGACCTTGAAGCAGGTGATACATCTGTGAAAGGCTGGCTTTGTAGCTGGTGGGCAGCTCTGGTTTTTTAGCATGTAATAAACACACATTCGCAGTAATCACAAGAAACATTAGTTTGCGTGTGAAAATAATGGGAAGGAGTTTGCATAAATTTCATTTCTTGAAAGTTCTGTTTTAAAAGTTTGGCTTTTTTCCTATTCTAGTAAAGCAAAAAAGAAAAAGGAAGGCATAACGTTTTGTGCAACAGACCAAGGACTTGACAGCTCAGGGGCTTTTGGTTTTTGGTGTGTTTTTTTCGACAAAGCCAGGGATGTTGGTGCTGTGCACTTTAATCTGGATATGAAGCAATCAGCTTCATTACAGAAATAATTTGCAGAATTATGTACTTTAGTCGGCATTTGTAGGTAAATGTAGGTATTTGAAAGCAATGTGTGGGGCTTGTGGCGGTGAAAAGAAATGTAGACAATTTTCCTAAAGATAATCAAATATTTCTGTAGCCCCTTGGTGATCCCTGAGGAACACCTGTAGCAATATAGAGTAATATATAACTTTCCTTTTTCCTGAAGACTCTATTAGTGTAAAGATTCCTCTTCCGTAACTTCTTTCAAAGCTTTTATTTTACAGCAGTCATGCCCGCAGCTAAGAAAAAGTAAGTGCGTCTCTCCCTAGAGACTATCAATGCTATTCCCGAATTAACCGGAGGAATCATTAGGAGCAACATAAGAAATCCCTTTTCTTGTTCCAGGGTCTGAGCTCAATCACTGTTTCGCACCCAGCCCCTGGTGAATAGAAGCAAAGCTGAGGGTTTGGGTTTCAGCGTGCTGCGCTGCGCGGTGCTGTCAGATCACCGCAGTGAGAGGGGACGTGGTGAAATCAGACGGACTCGGAGTGGATCACTGGAGGCAAGGAGCCCAGCTGTAGGTAGAACCAGCTAAAGATACTTCTTAGTAGTCAGAGTGCCCTAGTCATCGACTGGTTTAAATCCAGAAACCATATTATCTAATTCTCTTTTCCCTTGCTGAGAGAGCTGCTTACATGTTATAGGAGTATTGTTACCAAGCTAGAAAAGGTGAATTTTAGTATCTGCAGAACTTGTGGTGGGCATCCAAATGGGAAGTGCACAGAGGACAGAAGAACTGAACCAAACCTTATCTCTTCTATGACATTATTTTCTAAGGTCATCAAACTATAAGCATCGTTAAGACCTGTGGTATGTTATACACCCAACCTAAGAAATCAGAATAGTAAAGTGGATGAGGAAAAAAAAATGTATTTTTTCAATTAATTTAGGATACATCAATCAACACGATTGATGCAACATGATCCTGTATGTTAAAGCATGATGCAACAGTCTCAGAATCCCATATTACTCAACTCAAATAGCTTTAATGAAAATCTACTATATTTTTACAGAACGAGTTTTCTAAATACAACTACTGACATTGTCATTCCCTTTTCACTCCCTTTTTTTAAAAAAAACCCCAATTGTCTGTTTTGCAGACAACCTGTTGTCTAATTATTATGTAGTCTAAGGCACACTTCTCAATTCCTGTTGTTGTTTTGTCATACAGACAAGAAAACACAATGTCCAGAGGCAAAATGGTTGTTTCTTCCTTCATGCAAAATCATCTGAAACAAGACTTAATGCCAACACAGTATATCAAAATTTCTTAGTTTATTTCTGCTAATTAATGGGACTTAATTGTTTTGTTGTATATCCCACATGCTTGTTACCATATTCGATTAACTAAGAAGGAGGTGCTGATCTAAATGTACAAGGGCCTTTTATTGAGTTTTCATGTGAATAAACAGAAGTTACGTATATCATTTAAAGCATATACCAGGATTTTACTGGGCATGAGAACATTTAAAGACCAAATTGAGATTTAAGCCATGTTTTTTTTTTAAGGGAATCTTGACATGGACTTGTTTCATGTGCAAATGTTTAAAGCATTGTGCCTACCCCCAAAGCATACATGGAGGGCATTTTTATAGACTGAGCTACAGCAAATTGAGGAATGCTACATCAAGTACCAGTAAATGTGAAAGCTATTAATGCTGCCATTTTTATTAAGAAGCCTTAGCTACAATTTGTATTGGTTTTGTGAAGTAGGAGACAATTCCTGTCTCAAAGCTGTTACTGTCTGAATAGGATATGTAGACTGTAACTGAGGAAGAAAACATAAACGCAGAAAGATGGTGTGGGTGGAGAGTGAATTTTCAATGTCCACAATTATGTCTGAAGTCCATGGTATTGGTGGAGAAAAGCTTTCTGATTCTCAGTTCATTTCCATAGAGAGCGCTGCCTCCTGCTAGCCCGTACTGGTGTCACAAGGTGGAAAGACGGAATTTTATTGGGAAGTCTAAGAAACCAGGTGATTACTTCTCAAGTGTGGGGGACATTCTGTAAGAGATGTGTGCTATGCGATTTATTTATAACTTCAATGTGATATAATAGCAAATATATATACCCCTAAATTTATTGAACATAAGGCTTGTGGACGCAGTGGAGTTACTATACCTCAAAAATTAAGAAAGAAAATTATGAGCAACGGAAATTGTCAGGCAGAATTGGGCTTCTAATTCTGTGTACAAGGCAACTGCACTGATCATCCCATTAAGTAATCATTTTGTAATCTAAATTCTGTCACTCCAGAAGACCACTTGCTAATTACTGCAAATTACTGGTAAGCAAAGGAATGCTATGAACTGAGCAGTGTATTTGCGTAAATAAATATTTGGACTTTTAAGGGAACTTTTTGTGAGTAAATATTTCTCTCTAAATTAAACGCATTCTGCACAAATACTGTAATAGACAACACTCTGCGGGACAAAGTCTGATGGATAGTAAAGCAAAATTTGCTCTACTAGTCAGGCTGGAGGCCCACTCTGAGACAAGTTCACTGCAGTGCTTTGAATGTGCTATGAAATGTAGGTGTTTCATACTTGTAAAGTGAAAAAAACCATAGTATGACTAAGTCCTTATTTATTCCAACTGACATCTCCTATGCAGAATCAGGAATACATTTGTAGATTCTGCAAAATTACAGAAAGACCAGAAAACATGAGAGAGACTTTCCCCACTCTAAAACACACAAATGTGACTCCGTTTTGTCTTAAGGCTCAGTTTCCAAAGGCAGTTTCTTTGTGAGAGAGAAAGACAGGTTGTCAGCCTGGAAGAACATGGCTACCCATCTGATGGTCCGCTTTCTATTTAGCTCCAAGGACCTCGGTAGCACGGGAGGGTCTGGGTGATGGTAGGACAAAGGAACCGACCTCAGGAGTCTCTCCTCGGTGACCTTCCTGCTGTAATAACCATGATATGGTCTTCAGGCACTCATGTGTTTCATTGTCCCCATGAGACACTATCAAAAGAAATCTCTCCAAGATCATTTGTTTGAGAATTCTCAGGGAGACCAATAATCCAGTAATAGTTAATCCTTAATTTATTCTTTTCTCAACCACTTATTATAAGTCACTTGTCCTTATTATGCCCTGTGATTTGTTCTGTTACAGAGCCTGGGTTTCTGCTTGGTGAAGCTGTGTGCTTTGCAGGACTGCTTTTAGTTGATAACAATAATTTTGAGGGTTCCAGCCTTCTAGAAACTTTGAATTGCTTCAGATCCAATAGGTCAACTTCATTCCAAATTAGGTTAGTGAAGTCACTAGGCATTAAGTCTGTTTTAATGTATGTAATGTAAAGCCTTATATACAGTTTATGCAGTGTCTGGTGGAGGCGGAGAGATGGAAGACAAAGCAGTGACTACACTGAGATGGAGACTGGTGTGCGTGTGTTGGGCGTATGCACAGGTTGGTCCATGTAGCTAGAGAATATTAAAAGGATTCTCATTAAGAAGAAACGTCTGTCAGACGTGTTTCATTAGTGAAACTGTTGCTTTTCCTGGAAGTAAGTGTAGGAGCGTAAGAAAGCCACAGCGCTCACACGGCTTCCTCTCCATGTAGATTGACCCTCGCAATGTTCACGTCCTCTGTCATTCTTTTAGAAATACCGTGAACTTTTTCTATAGTGACTGTACCTTCACCCTTGATACAGTAGTATTGTGAGCTGAAATTGAAAAAAAAAAAAGAACGAACCACGGATAATTTTGCATGGCATTCCAAGTTCTGCTCTGCAGCAGGAAAAGAGCTGCAGCTACTTAAAATCCTTTTTTTTCTACAATCTTCCCTATTGATCACACTTGTATTGAAGTACTGTATGTGGAAGCTGAAATATTCTTGTGGAAGCTGAAATATTCTTTGCTAGAGCTTCTCAGCTCAGACATAATTGAGTTATCATTTATTTCATTGGAGAATCGAAAAGTGATAATGAGACACGCTTTAATTTCTAAAAGTCATAGTCTTTTGTCATTCTGTACCTTACCAACCCAACATTAGTCTGGATTCTTTCCGAAGTGCAGCTTGTTCATTAGGAATGTGTGAAATGAAATAAGTTAAAAGAGGAAGCATTTATCCTAGGTATTTCTAAATCTCTGTGTGTGAGCTTGTTTTGAGAGGCATAAAGTGGTTTGTGTGTTAAATAAAAGCTGGTATGGTTTCATATATAGGAATTAATGATGGGGCATGTAAGTAGGAATGGTATTCTTGTATGTAATGTATCACAGCAACACTGTGGAAAGGTTTGTCCTTGGTGCTGTTCTGGCCTTTTATTACAAAGAGCAGGAAGAACAGTCAATAACCACTTATTAATGTTTTTCTCTCTCCTTTATTGTAGCTTTAGGTACATTAGGCCTTCAGTAATTATCTCATTCATAATCCTCTATCACAAGTAATATTTTCTGCATCTTGTGAAGCATAATTGGAAAATATTTTCTTTGGATGTACACTATTTCTATTCCCTCTTTAATATAACTTTACCCAAGAGTATCTCGCCTAGGAAAAATGAGCAAGCATAATTTTATACAGGTAATCAAATCTCTCAAATGTTGGCACGTTTTCCTTTATCTCCATGGGACCGAAAGCTAACCTTCAAATAAACCTAAGCATTAAAAGAGAGAATTTCAGCACACAATTAGAACTCAAATAAGCTTTTACAAGGCAACTTGAACAGAAGTGCTATTTTGAGTTATTAGTACTGTACTTCTACTACAGGGTATTCCATTTGATTAATATAGAGCTGCAGGGGAATATATATATTAGTCTAAGTGTATGCATATGTGTCTTGGTGTGTGTATATATAGATATGTCTAACATAGTATTTAAACACTGGCTTATTGGAGGAGTTTACTGCTTTTCAAAATAATTCTATTTTTTCCGCACTTAGGATACAAAACTACATCTTGATACAGGTTTTATCTTATTAGGTTGAGCAAAATAAATGTATAGGGGGGAGGGAAAAAAACAGAGATCAGTATGCCTTTAGAATCATCTTGGTTGCAATACACCGTAGAGCAGTTAATTTATTCCGAACCTTGTGACATAAATCATGTTGAAGTGGGAGACAATGAAAGCCATACAGAATCGCAGATACAAAGCTAAGGACTGGTTTCAGGCAGAGCAAACACTTTCAAGGCTAGTATAAGGTACACCTACAATTGAAATCTTACCGTCTCTATTTTTGTTGTGGAATTGAACATTCTCATTTCTATTTTCACTTGTTTTGGTATCAATGGCTCTTGTGAATACAGAACCCAGTGAAAAATGATACTGAAAGATGAAGTTACTCTCCAGCTGTAAACAATTTACCAGGATTCTGGTAGGACCCAGCAAGATAGCTGCCATTTTCGCAATCCTTATTTTAAAGGAGATGCTAGGTCACTCGGGGAAGAGGTTTGTTGTTTTGGGTTTTTTTCCTGTTCTATTTTCAAAGTTTGACTTGGCATTAGTTGCATATTTAGGTGCAATAGTAGGCTTATGTTGGTAATTAAGAATTTTGTGGTGTGAATATTCTCCAGGACCAAATTTTGGATTATTTAAAATTCCATTTTCAGTTGGCCAGTTTATTCTATGGCTAACATAAGTAAAGCTTGGTAATTGGGGTCTGAATTTGGTGTTTTATGTTCTTGGGCAAAGACTTTTCTATTTTGCATTGCCGTGAAAATATTCACTGAGTTCTTCCAATTATAACACTTGAGTTCTAAGATAATTTGGTTTGTGAGTTCTTTCTTAACAATCGTTGTCTTAATTTACTGTGAAAACGTTAAAAATGGGATAATTGGCTTTTTAAATCTGGGGCGAGTATGATTAAAAAAAAAAAAGGAAAGAACAAAAACCCTCAATACAAAAGTTACATTTTTAACCTAAGTTAAAACAGCAATGGTGTTGAGGTAACTCAGCTAATAGTGTTATTAATCTGTTGAGTTTATTTGCTGATAGAACAAACTCAGATTAGCTGTCTCTGCCTGGAATTTCAGCCCAGGCGGACAGTTCCTCTAAGGTGGAGTCAGTGTGGATCCTTTCCTGCGCTAGGTTCATAGCTCAGGCCAGTATTCCTCCTCCAGAAGAGAGACAGCCTTCATTCACAGCGTCCTGATAGTCTGAGGTGGGTCTGTTCTTAAAGTTCTTCCCTTTGCACAAGAAATTAAATATCGATGGGCAAAATGAAGAGGAATGATATAACTTAGGGGAAAGGAATCAAGAGGGGAGAAAGTTGCTGTTCAGTGTTCTGGTCTTGGGGGAGAGGATTTTCAAATACCTCCTTAATTATATGAGTGCAACGTGGGAGGTTTTTTTTTTCAGCATATTTCCTGTGTTCTCTGAAAGTAAGCTGCGTGGTTCTATAAACCAGGCCCTCTGTGAGGTGTGTCTATTTTTACATCCAAGTGACGTGGAAGGCTGAAATATATGCAAACTGACGGCTGTCAGCTTTCGTGCAAACCTGGCAAACGGCATTTAGTTGTTTCAGGGCTAGAGAGAGAGTTCAGATGCAGCTGCCTAAAGCTGCTGGTAGATTTCTGAGTGTCTTTGTGAACCTAAGAAGCCATCAGTTAATGTCCATATTAATGTTAGATAATTGACCTGAAAGGGACCTGGTAGCTAATTGACCTGAGAGTTGCTTAGGAAATAAAATTTTGTACTCCTCTGATGACACTTCTTCTTTTTAGGTGAGATGACCTCTAACATTCCTTGCTTTCCTCTCGACAGTCTTTGAACTGTATTGCAGTCTGTTCTGTATATAGCTGCTTTGAATACTTTCCAGCACTCCAGTTGCTCTTGTGAATCGCAGATACACTTTGAGCGTGTCTGTAAATGAGGCCTTGCAGGTAAAGGAACACAGATTTGTACATTTTGTCAAGTCATAGGGCTGGATAATGTATTCAGTTTTAAAAATACAATTTAAAAATAATGAGAAGTCAGCCTTAGAGTGCAGATACTCTGAAGGCCCCAGCAGTAAAGTCAGAGGTGTGGCATACTCACTCACGTGTGTCGGAACATATGCCATCCCGTCTTTCCAAAGAGCTTCTCCATGAACTTGTGCAAGCACAGTCTATTATTTGCTGACACAGAAATGGTACTATACATCTTTTCCAGTTGTATTGTGCTTCACTCCTACCGAAATGAACATCCACAAACTTCACTTCAATATATTTGACAGTTTTATTGTGTTTGGATCTTTTTGTCCTTTAAACAGTGTCCTTTGCAGGTTTTATTCATTATTCATGGGGTCATCTTCAAAAGGGTCAAGAACTTAGTGGCGGTACTTCTGCTGTAAGAGTATGCAACCTTTTTTCCTCGTACTTTTCTCCCTCTCTGTATTCCTTTATGTTGATAAGGAAGCTGAAGTTTGAGATGTAAAAAACAAAACAAAACGAACAAAACCCAAAAATCTGCTTTACTATTTACTTGCAATTTGTCCAAGTATAGCATGGACCCCTGACCCCATTTTCAATATTATTATCATTAGGAACGATTAGGGAGTGCAATGAAAGGATTGTGGGAATAGCAAAAAGGAAGATTTCAAAGAAGTTAATTTTTATTTTTACTGAAATACATTTTCACAAATTTTCTAGCTGTTCATTGTTACTTAAGATAATAGTCAACCTGACAAATTTATGACACTTCTACTGTTGGAAATAAGAATTTTTGAAAATTAATTTCTTTCTAAACTTAAGAGAACAGTATTTGAGATGAATAGAGGCTGTGTGCTGTTTTATTTACTTTGCTTGCAAAAGTCCATTGTTCTTGAAATGCTATTTGAATTCAGTGAAGTGTTTGCAATGCAACACACATTTTATTACAAAGTATTTTACATAGCCATGCAGGTCTGTAGCAGGGAACTTGCTGCTTCTCCGTTTCTCATAGTATTCATCTTAATTCATTACATTGAGCTCATGTGGCATAAAAATGTGATGCACTTCACTGAAAACACCATGAATATATACTCAGAAATACGCAGTTGTATATACCCTGAGATGAGAGAGTCACTCTTAGTATCTATATTGGCTTTTCAAGCAGCAATAAAGGAAACTCTGTAATAATAACACTTGTGACTGGCAAACACCCTCCTGCAGTTCAGAACTGGAATGTGAATGGACACCGTGGGAGGCTGGCCCATTTCTGATGAAAACAGTTTTTAACAGCATGAATTTATGAATCTACTCAGTGCAAATGAGAGTTTATTATGCTGAGAGTCTAAAATTGATGCTTCATTTATTAAATTAATACAAAAATTGTATTCAGATACTGATGGAGAGTTTTGTTAGACCTTCCTGAATGTCAGAGCTGAGGCTGAGACCATTGACTCAGGTTATGGGAGGTAATAGTGAAAACAGGACAAGCTGCCAAAACCTTCCCATTCTTTGCTTGATTGAAATGAATGTGTATTTGGAACAGCACCTGTCACAGTTTCCCAATCTGTGCACTAGAGAAAATGATACTTGCCCATTTTGAAAATACTGGGTTTGTTTAATAAAAGCTTTTCATAATTATTTTGCCCTAGAAAAAAAGCTTTTGCCCTTTTAAGACCATTCTTCCACAACGTGGGTCAGCTACATCTAATTGCTGCAAGATTGGAAGCAATGGCATCTACTGTAGTAGAATCTGAAGTAACTTCAAATTTACCACTGATATGGTAGAGACCATAACATAGAATTCAGGCAGATTTGATACCTAGTCACACATAACTCTAAGGCTTATTGCCAGATTTTGATATCTAGTCTGCCAGCTGTACTGTGCACTGCCCAGCTCATTCAAACCATATGCCTTGAGCAAACAATCAGCAAAGTGTGTTAAAAGCCCTGAAAAGTACCACATTAGCCGTAAGTCAGCCAGCTGCATGCGCTGCCCTATTAATTTGGATAAAAGCTTACCCCTCCAAAACTGATTTTTGACTTCTTTGTTCTAAAAATATGGCTTAAATGTAATCTGTGCATCTGTAGTTAGTTTTATAGCAACAATTTCATACTATCTGCAAAACATTATTGAAATTCTGTTTTGGCTTTTTAAGAGTTCCCTTAGAGACGGAAGAGTCCATTACAAGCTTTTCTGTAGCTGGAAAGGAAACAGTCATTCATGGAGCACCCTAAAGCCTTTGTAGCACATACTCTTCATATGCCTGAAAGAGTCTCGGTCAGAGTAGAGTGTTCATTCTTGTGTCATAAACAAAATGAAAAATTTATGCATTGTTTTTCCTCCTTTGGTTGGATTTTGGCTGATGCTCCCCCCTGGTTGAGTCACTATCCTACGGCTATTTGCAAGAGCAAGTCAAGAATTCACTGGCAGTAACAAACATGTAAACTCTGTGTGTGTGTGTACCTTCTTACTTCTGTGAAGCACTGCTTTGTCTCTGCACTTCCATACGTTATTTTTTTTCACGTGTCCTGATTAAAAGGCAATCTCTGATATTTACATTTATATAGCTATGGATCGTTACTGCCGGCATATTAAAATAAAGGATGAATATGAAAATAAGGAGATAGCATTGCCATTGTGACTGGTAGAAAATCATACTTTCTCAGCTATAATCATATTTCAGAATCCAGAATAGTAGTATTTTAGAATCAATTTTGTAAGATTTAAAAAGAAAGAGCAACGCATATTAATAAAAATTTTAGCAATATCTCTGAGCTAGAATGAAATATTTTGCTCTAAGCAGTCTTAGCTAAATAAAAAAGGGTAGCAAGTATATTGTGAATGAAACATTTTCATTGGTGCTTCTTACCTTACACACTCTTCTGCTTTCATCCTCTGAAATATATTATCAAGAGAAACGAATATTGCAGCTGATGACCCAGGACAGCAGAGCAGCCTGCTGGGGTTCATTGCCTGTTCTTCATAGTGCTTATGGTTAGGCCAAGGTGAGGCGTAATTAGGCAAGTAGATTTGATCTACATTTTATCAGTCAAACTATTGTACCATTAGTTAAATCACTATCTTTAACTGTTAGGGTAGTAGAAAACTTGTCAGACTTCGGTTATCTGTTGACTCGTGCAGGTTCTCACAGTAAATAACAAGAACACAGTTCCTCTCAGCAGTGCTTAGGGCATACGCGACAGATGTGATGGACCATTGTTGATCCTTTGTTGCTGTTCCTCTTATCACATCAGAGACCTCTCATGACTTTATTATATAGTTTATTGACTCAACTTCCACTTTCCTTTTACCTTCTATCCCGGGTCATTGCAGCTGGAATATATCTTGAATTAGTGCAAGATATCTCACTGCTCTCCGTAGCTAAAAACTACCGAAGTTCCCCCTCATTCGTGCAGCAGTCTTGGGTAGCTGCTTTCCTCTGCGTTCTTGTCCCCAGTACTACCGATGCCAAACAGGTAGTTGAGGACAATGGCATGGTCTTAGAGTTTTCGCTTTCCAGTTTTGGTAGAAATGGCTGAAAGTTGAAAGGCATTTTGCCAGGTCTTGACTGCGGCTATGAGGTCTTAGGACTTCAGGTCTGCAGAGACATAATAACCGATAGAAATACATGTTGTAAAGTTCACTTCAGAGCTGGGGATGTGGCTCCCTGCAGAAGTATTCCTCCAGTGTTAAACTGATACTGCGCTGGATGAGAGCCAACAGGCTCTTAACTTGCTTTTAAAAACCTGAGTCTGGAAAGCTTTTCAGAGAATACATCTGTATTTCTAATTTGCACCTTGAAGGATGAAATTGGCTGGAGAGTTGGTGAGAATGAATAAATTGATTCACAGTGGGTTGACAACTCCCCGTGTCTCCCTTTCTGTGAAACATCTGTGGGTGATGCCACCACAAAATTTGACTGCTGGCTTGCAAGCTGGTCTACCAGCGATACGTGATTAAAAACCTGTTACTCAGATATATGCACCTGAATTCGTGGCACTGTTTTCTATATTACTGTGTGTAACTTTGAATGGGTGATAAAGGGACTGGAGCAGAGCAAGGAAAGACATGTTTCTTCAAGAAATGTCATCTCTGCTCTGCTGACTCTCATGGATGTGCAAGGGAAATAATGCAGCAGAAAATCAAGCCCAGAACTGAAAGTAATACTTTATTAAGAAAATATCTTTCCTTTTTAAAAGGGTTTTTTTTTTTTTTTACAGATATATAGAGAAAAATAATGAAGATGACTAAGTTTTAGCAAATACTACAGGGTGAAATTTATAGCAGCCAAATCATTAGATGCATTCATTTGTAAATATCAGTGATGGAGATGACAAGTTATATAGATCACAGTTCTTCTCTTCTTGTCATGGGGAGTAGTAATTTATTATTTGAGTAATCACACAGCACAGCACAGAATTTAGATTCCCGAAGAAAAAAGATTCACAATGTTTATGAACGTGCTAGCATTTTATCATTATAAAATTATGAACTCAGAAGAAATCATCAATTTCTAAAATGCAGTGTGTGTACACTGAATAAGGTGGTGGTATAAAATAGACAGGTAGACCTGTGAATTGAATGCTCTTGCACGCCATATATTCACTAAAGATTTCCCTAATTTGTTTCTATTGTAGACAAAGTGTACTCACCTTCATGCCACTTTAGTCTATGATGAAGTGCAGCATGTACTCCAAAAGCATCCTTATGCTGAGCACACTTAATAAATAGAACTGTAGTATTTGGCTTGCTTTCATCTCGAGAATTGTCCGATTTCATACAAAGATGAAAAGAAACAAGAGGCTCTGATGTCCTGGCAATCTACACTTGGTGCTAAAGAATGAATGAATTAAATATATGGAATTCTTAGCTGCTATCTTTTTACAAAGGAAAACATAAAATTATGTAATTATACAATACTGGCATTTAAATTTATTCAGCCCATGTAGAATCTGCCCATGGCTTTTTTTTTTTTCCCCAAACAGACATTATTGTAGCTTTATTATAAGGAACAATTTGCTGTAGCGCAGCTGGCCATCAGCGAGGCATTGTAGACTTAATTCCATCGATGGCCTTCAGTGAGGCAGCCTCTGGTTCACTGGGAGCTGAGCAGTGCCAGGACACATACTTGCTTACTAAAACAATGAGAAGCATTTTATGTGTGTGTGTATTGGTGTGTGAGCGCATGCTGTAAGTTTATTTTTCAGGCTAAAGGGAAGGACTATTAACCACAAACTCTACAGCCTCTGATTTTATAATTAGAAATCAATTGGGCAAAGCTTAGTTTTGCATATTGTGACCTCTTCCCATAACTGTATCCCAGAAAGGTTTTCTTCTGAAATGATTTGCTTAACAATTTTACATTAACGGCTAATCTGTTTGCAAAATCAGTTTGAAATACTAAATTACGCATGTGCTTTTGGTGGCCACATAGAAAAAAGTTTAACCAACACGGAATTACCTGAATGGTTAGGGTTTTTTTTTAATTTAAATTTTAATCTCATTGTTTATTTGTTTTAATTAAAAGCTGTCACAAAACTTGTTGGCAGTGCAGACTTGCATTGACTTTGGTGAGGGCACGGCAGGGCCCATTACATCTTTATTCGCTTTTGCTCATTTGTGCCCACAAGGAGGGTAAAACGCAGCTGCAGTGTGTTATGCCAGACAGATTGCTAAAAGACATTCACTCAACTGATTTGGCCACCATGGGCCAGTATGGCGGTGTGGATTCATTTCTGTCCTGATTGCCCGGGTGTTTGGGAATCCTCGTGTGGCACGGATGTAGTGTTTCCACTTATTTTTGCTCTCCACAAGGAGGTATCTGACCACCGTACTTAATTCCAGTGACCTTCAGCTTCAGGGGCTGGGGAGACAGGACCCAACAATTTTGGGGTTTTTTCCTGGAAAGTAAACTATGATTTGTAATAGCCCACATCCCGTATTTCATCTGAGTCGCTAGTATAGGGAGGACTGAATGCAGGGTAATGCCAAGTTTGCTCTTTTCCTCTGTGTACAGTGCAAGTCAGCCACGCTTCTTCATCTTAGTGTCCTGTTATTCGCTTCAGTGGCCAGTTCAGCCCAAACCACAGCACTTTAGCCAAATGTAAATGTAACAGGAAGGTAATGTATAAAATACGTTGCTCTTCTGTCCGGTTAATTTTATGCTGGGAATGGAAAGCCCTTTCCATGTTAAAGAGGAACTTTCTAATTAATAACTCAGTAGAACTGGGAATTTATTGTGGTTTTAACAATTTATATTCTGGGGGAGCAGGAACCGAGAAACAATATTTTCTTTTTTTTTTTTTTCTCTTTTTGTCTGAGATCTCATTATCTGTGCAAGCTTATTATTTACTACCCCACGGTAATACTGTTTTAAAATGTGCAAGAACATCTGAGATTTGTGGTTTGATAGGGGTGAATGGAATTGGATCTAAGTAACTGCAGATGTGGCTGGTTTCGTCTTTATCAGCCTATCTGAGCTTTTGCACTTACAGGCTTCTGTCAGCTCAAAGCACAGACACTGCTTCGGTGAACAGAGCAAAACTATGGTTGCAGTTCTTAGCCTTTCAAAAATAATGCCAACTTAATTCAAACCCATGTACTACAGAACTTGAAGAAGTTTAGATATGCATCAAGTAAAAATTCCTTTCCATTTTTATAATACAAGGCGGCACAAAAAAGAAGCATATCAAAGCTCTTGAAGTTTAATTTTAGTTTTCTCAAAAATGCTTTTTCTTTCCATGTGAACAAATATAATTTGAGTTCTTCCCCCATTCCCTTGCTTAAAATAAAGGAATCACTAAAATATAACGCAAAATTTAGCATTAAAGAGTGACTCTGTCAATGCAGGCATTTGGGGAGAGTCTTAGAATGCTGGAATAGTTATAACATTGGATTTCTGTTCAGCATAAGGATAGGCAAAAATTTGCTACTACATAGCATAATGAGATAGGAAAACATGGGAGATCCGACTAGTGCAGCAAAGATAAAAATGCCTTTTTTCTTTTATCTTGGGTTTTGCTTTGTTTGTATCTCTCTTTTTGATAGTTTGTACTTCAGCTAGACATCATGGCACATTGAGAGGAGACTTACTATCCTTTCTTTTGATAGCGCTTTTTGAAAGGGGAAAAATATGGACCGCAGCACAAATACATTATTTCAAAAAGCGCCTCAAAAATGAGGACTGGAGATTTCCCAAAGCCAGAGCAAAGTCAGCCTAATTCATTTGCTAGTGAAACATATTCAAAGCAATAACAGAAAGGAATGATTGGGTTTGGGCATCAGAAATTGTATTCCAAAGTCCTTTGGCCAAGTTAGGATCTGTGAAAGATAAGCAGGAAGAAACGATTAGGAAGAGATTGTTGAAGAACTAAGAAGATACCAAGTCTAATCCGTGTCTCTCTCTTCCCCTAAACTCAGTCCGCCGGCTTTCAGGCAGGCTTGTGCCTTAGGTTTTTTGTGCCTTACCTTTTGCCTTAGGTTAAATTTATCAGGCTCCTGTATGACATTTTCTGATTATGAAAACTTGACTTTCCTCAATGTTTTCCTGTATAAGATGAGGATATGTTTTGAACGTATTATTTTTGGATCCCTATAAAACGTAAGTAGTTGGATCCCTGTAGAATTTGTGGACTCAGCCTGGGCTGATGAGAGCAGAGGGAAGAGAGTCAGTCCAGGGGACTGCCTGGAGTGCCGTATAGATCAGTGCGATGGCACCGGTGGTGACCCCGTCTAAGGGATCACCCATCCAGCATGGCCCCTGTCAGCTTTTCCTTTGGTGCAGCTGGAGTGCACGTCCTCATCAGCGGAGTACTCGGCAAGAATTTCAGTTGGGTATTAGATAAAGCAGCAGGATATCCTTTTGTGCACAGTACCCCTAGTAGTGTAAAGTAAAGCACACTAGGAAAGGAAAAAAGGGGAGAAAGGAAAAATGGAGAGATTGGTTTGACTGAACATCTGAGACTTTGACGCTGTGGGGTGACCCTGTCGCCTCTCCGGCTCTGAACGCTGTCTGCTGAGCTGGTGGCAGGAGTCGATCCTGCCCGTCCACTTCAGAGGTAGATTTCTGCAGCATCTTGTGCCTCCGTGTGGTCTGTTGGACCATGACAACACGTGTCTGTGATGAAGAGATTGTTTACTGGGGGAAAATGATTGTCTTCACAGGCGAGATTTCTCTCTGTTGGTTGTGATTTGTAAGTAACCAGAAGAGAGTTCTGGCACTGGGCACGAGAAGAAACTAATTCAGGAGAACATAGAATGTGGATGTTTATCATCCTGTGATATAGTTCGATGACTTTCATTGCAAACTACAAAACAAAAAGTTTTAATAATTTAAAGGTCTTTCTAAATCCTACACCAGTTATGAAGCACTCTCAGCAGGTACTATAAATGTGGATTTTGCTCCCGTCTTAACTCGTCCTGCTGTGATTAGTTATTCAAATTGTGCAGGCAGCTGCCATGTTGTAGAAGTGATGTTCTTTATCACAGAAGCACAATACTTAATTTTCTTCATTAAGACATACTAATCAGAGATATCTTGATGTGTATAATTCTAGAGCACCATCTAAGATCTGATTTTAGAGATAGTAATATGTACTAGATGAATGATTGCAACGGTTGCTTGGCTTCTGTTAATTTGAAGTCTTTAAAGCATTCAATAAAATGAGTGTTTGCTGTCCACCCCTGAGTGGAACGCCAATTCTTGTTTATAAGATTATAAAGTTAAAAAGAAAGTCCAATAATTGTCTCCAGCAGGCTCATTTGCATTATTTCTTCATAGTAATTACATGAACAATAGGGATTCTATACCTAAGAGCAAAATATATGTTGATCTCTATATGCTGAAATATAATCACAGCAAATATGTTTTAATTATGTTTGTGTTGCTGCGGAAGTAAAGGCAGGGCAGAAAGCTGTTCTGGTATCTACAGAATGAGTCATAGCATAAAACACTAAAACATTCAAATAAAGCTGGTTCTAATAGGGAAAATAATTAAATTATGATAAACAAAGGGAATGAAATTGCTCTAGTTTTGTTCGAAGTAAAGGTTTAATTGGAGGATTTGTGTAGGCAGCAAAAATGGTTTTGCTTTTAAAGCAAATAAGAATTTGATTCCAGAACTTGAGTGCTGCTTGTGGCAAGAGTAACAGATTTTCGTTTCATGCGCAGTTTTGAAAAGTTGGGAAGAAAGGATACTTTTGTGTCACTCCAAATACGGTTGTTGGAGTATCAGAAAAGGTTTTGAGCTAGGCATAGTATTTTTATTATATGAAAAAGAACCCCCTAATACAGTAACAAGTGAAAGTAATTTCAAAGGAAACATTTTGTTTACATATTAGGAAGGTAAATATTTAAAAGAATGAAATTCATGCATATACAGGTATAAAATCATTTTGAATGTAAAATAACATAGAAGCATTCTGGTCTGGAAATGTTCAGAAAAAATACTGCACTGGTCTTTCCCCAAACCTGTGTTTGTTTCCTAAATCAACTTTTCACTAATATGCAGGTGAATGGTTGAAGTGAGCATCACTGAATCATTATTCTTGTTCAGAAAAATATAGGTGAAAAACCACAGGCAGCTACAAGGGTAAGGCTGGTATTTTGGGGGTGCCTTCTTAGCGGTCTGGAGCAGCTGGCCTTAGGACCGTCAACTACTCGGGTTCTTCTCTGTGTTTCTGTGACTCAGTTAACTCGTCAGCGGGATGGGAAGACAAATTAATTTTTTGCTTTGCGCTGGTGTGGTGAGGCTCATTCAGTTGCTGTAGTGGTACGGTCAGATTGTGGAGTAATATGCGTGATGTCCATGCCCTTAATATTTAGATGACGATAACCGGTACCTTGATTGCAGAAAGACAAATAAAAGGTTATCTCTGGTTTGTGCAAAGCTCCGAGGGAACTGCTGGCATTCAGGATGTGTGATCACTCTCGGCATCGCAGCCTGGGGCTGAATGGCACGGCCGGTTTGATGATGGCTGTCTTTGCTTGGGCTATCAATATAAAGTGTCACTTCTAGAAGAGAATTGGTCCAGAAGAGAGCTTTAGCCACAGGGAGTGAGAAAAAATGAGCTTGGCAGTGAGATTCCAGGCAGAATAAATAAGATTTGTGAGTATTCTTAGCAAAGAAATACACTCACTATTGAATATAATGAGACCCAAATCAGGTATTACTTCTGGGGAAAAAAAGATAAACTCGGAGGCTTTCTATCGATCTCATGTTCTGTATCCATTCATTTAGCTATCATCTGCAGTCGAAGAAGCTATTGAAATCTATATTATCTTTGCAGACAACTTGTGGCCCACCTTTCAGGAATATAATTTCTTCTGTTCTCCTTGATTATTAACAAGCTGCTATTCTAATTTTTTCTCATGCCGATTTCTTGGAAGACCTACCTTCCCATCAGGCAATTCTCCCATCCCTTTGATGGTGAGAGGCTGCTCCTCCAGTGTTTCTCCACACAGGCTTAAAAATTCTGTTGTTGTCAAATCTCTTGTAGACCAGAGCAGGAAAAGGAAATAAAAAGTATTTATCAAATGCAAAACTCTCCAGGTAACCCTTAATCTGGGTTTAACCGTGCGTGCAGAGATTGTTGGGGGCTTTTTCCTCTTTGCTTTAGGTATTTGTAAGGCTGTGGTTTGTTTGTCTTTTATAACAAAAAAGAAAAAAACCAAACCCAACCATCTTGCAATCAATAAACTGGCATCTGGAAGCTAAATATTCTCAGCTTCGTTTTCTGTGGCAAGATTTAAATTACCTAACATTCATGTAACTTTTTTTTCTACATGTTTTTTAGGAGCCATATGCTTGGTGTTTACTTCCTTTTGTTTCTTCCTGCTTTCCCGTTTGTTTACTTTAGATATTTCTTTTTCTTTGTTGTTTTCATCCTCCAAACTGGCTGATGGTTGTTTTTTGACTTTCACTATCACCATCCCTTTGGAACTATATCTCAGCAGATAGAAGAAAGCTGAAAGAAGAGGGGTTTTTTTCCTTTTCTTGTGACAATATAGCGTACTTTAGACAGGGGCTTGTTACAGTCTTTTCACATTTTCTCTGTTATCCATCACCTGCTCTGCATAACCTCATTCCTTTTTATTGGTAAAGGACAGATGCCAGATTTCTAACTATTTAATTTGTATACTGACGTTCTTTTTTCAGGTACAAGAGTTAAGTTACAAGTATATAAGTTCTATTTTAAGGTAAGTTCACTCTATATAATACAACTTCACTACTATCTTCCATTCTGTCTTACAAGTATATGTTCTGTTCAGGTCTAGAGAACGGTTGGAATTAATGTAGTATTCATCCGAAGGGTTGGAATTGGGCTGAGTAGAGAGTGCCCATACCAGCAAAGAGCATACAAAGGTTTGAAGTTACAGGTCAATTGTAAGAAATCTATGATAGTCACAGATCAAGAAGTGGAACTGAGTCTTAAAATGGTGATTTTTAGGAATACTTATGCATACTACAATCTCCATGAATGTATTCGTAACAATTGACAAACAGAGGAATTTTTCAGGCTTCCTGGATTATTTCACGGACTTGGAAAACCTGTATATCAATAATATATGAAATGAAAGCAGAATATATAGCTCGCTCAGGGACTCTGCTTTTCTTATGGATTTTTACCATATTATAGGAAATGCAAGTGTTCCGCTCCCCCAAAATTGCTGTGTTTTCTCTTTGTCAGGTTACGACTGTGTGGGTTTTGTACTGGTTAGAAGGGCAGGATTGCATTCGGGCTAATTATTTTTTCTTGAAAATAATGTTTGAGCTTGTTCTATCACTGTGTTGTACTTTTATTGTAGCACTTACAGAAAAAGAAAAGGAGACTGGAGAACCCATGGGGTTTCCCTGGGTATGCTGTATAATCAGAACCAGGCGAGAACTGTGGTCCAGCTGATAAGCGTATACAAACTCAGCAACCAAATGTGGTCAGGAGTGAGATATAGTTAATATGGCTTTGAAATTTCAGTATGGGTGGAAAAAGAGTTTGGTTTAATCATGCTGTGATTGTGACTTTTGGCTGGCTGTGATCCCAATTTGTGTCCAAAAAGAGTTGATATTTGATAAGCCAAGGTACATTTGTTAACTGTATTGGGTTCTGTGTTAGAATATCCATGACAGAACTGAGCAACAGTGCGTTTATGCTACTAATGTTTTGTTGAAGGACATCATACATCAGGTTATCTTTTCAGTTAACTTTGCCATCAATGTCCATTTACATACCCAATGATCCCATCTCCATAGGCAAACAAAATACTCCATCTCCTATATCCTGAGTAAATGTGAAAAGGCAGCTTTACTGACTTGATAAATAATCTCAAATATTTTACTTCAGGGTCTTGCTATTTTCAACACTTCATTATCTCACAGTCGGATAATTGTTAATCTAATTATTTATCTAGTTTGTGTGAAAGTCAGTTACACCTGATCTATTAGTTATCAGAAAAGTATAAAAAATAAACTTGCAGTATAGAGGTAAATTCTGAATTTAATTGGACTATGAATTATGGAGTCATAGTACGGATTAATAACTAGGTGTTGGTTGTGATTATTTTTTTCTTTTTTGGGGAGTGTCTTTGCTTCTATATCTTTCTTTATAAATCTATATGCATGTTTCAAATAAAGAGTTTTGTCCAGTGTCCCTTGAAATTTGAGAGAGAGGCTTCTACTGAGTTCCTGGGTCTTATATTAGATCTTACAACTCTTCACATTAAAATAAAACAATAAGAAAAAGAATCATTTTAGGAGTATATGCTAGAATTCAGCCCTATATTTTCCGTGACTTTGAGCCACACTGAATCCATAGGTGGTAATTGTAGATAATGGCGAATGTCTTAGAAGCTCATTTCTAAATTGGTGTATTCTGGGTTCGTTCTTCCTTTTCTCTTTTTCTGAAAAAGGGGAGAAAAAGCCACTTGGTATTTCACCACAAGCAGAGGACAGTGAAGTAAGCTCAGTGAAGGTTGCAGCACACAGTATCACAGAGCCCTTGTGTCAACAAGGACCTCTATGTGTTATTGTAATACAAGTAATTAATAATCATTATTTATAGATGAGTACTGACTCTGCAGTTGTCAGCTGCCCAGCTAACCAGCTGTCATTTTGTTCTCTCGGTAGAATTCTTTCACATAAATAGCAGGAATGTGCATAAGATATCTGGATTTTGTGTCATTCTTCTATCTAGGGTATCATTCAGCTCGTTTAAAAACTTCAGTTCTCAATGTTGTACCTCTTTCTCATCTTTTTTAAATTGGGGGGGGTTCTTCTTTTTTTTTTTTTTTTTTAGCCTTTTTATTTGGTTCTTGACCNGCCCTTCTAATCGGTACCTGAACTCATTGTATTAGACTAACCTCTGCAGAGACCTTGGAGATCTTCAAGGATGATCTCCCTTATGAACCTGTTTCCCTCTTTGGCCTTTCATGGCCATTATGTTCTCTGGTGGGCAACCTAATAATCCTTTGGAGGAGGGGGAACACCCGTGTCATTTGAAAAGGGGTCCCGAGAAATAATACGTTTCTTTGCTTCTTAGTGTGTATTGTGCATATTCTCTGCTGCTCACAAGCCCAGAAGATGTTCGTGCAGGACAGCTGATGACCTGTCCCTCCTAAGCAGAACGTCCCTGTAGGGAAATGCAGAGAACAGCTGAATGAGGAGAGGACCATATGGGGTTTGGCTGTTCTGTGCACGCAGAGTGTTAGGAGCACTACCGAGCTTGTGTGGGCAGAGAAAACCGACAGTGATTCAACCATCATTAAATTAGTACAGATGTCTCCTGCAGCCTCCCACAGTAGTCTTCACCATGAGCTCAGACGATTTGGATAAAGGTCTAGACTAAACCGTTGCTAAGTCTGTATGGATTCTGGCTGCTTTGAGATTGGCATATGCTAGAGACTTACAGCTTTTGTGATACTGATTTGTATATAATTTGTCTGTGTTCATGCTGAGCCAGAATTTCTTTTTTGATGGGACGTTGACCCCAAATTTTGGATGTTTTGAATCACAGCTAGGTTAGGTGTTTACAGCGAATGACATAAATACTCCAAACAGTGCCCACACTTATAATCATAGCACTGCTATTTTTTCTTCCTTGGAAACAGGTCAGGTTATCTGATGTGCCAAAAAAAGTGATAATTGTCACTGAGACTTTAGTCTCCATATGTACTGAGAAAGGGGCTGCAGGACTCGGCACAAGTTGCTGGAGAATCAGAGGTAATACATTACTAAATATCAGACCCTGCTGGAGTGGGCACTGCTGTGTGCTTCTGCACATTGAACGCTGTCTGTGCGTGCTGGTTTGCGTTCTCCTCTCCTCTCTCAATTCTTCCAGAAATGCGTTAACAAGAGCAGAAGCTATGATCTGTCTCCAGTGGTTTAAAAAAGATTTCCAATGTAATGGTATTGCAAATTGATCGCATTATGAGAGACATAACCTTTGCAAGTCAGTTTGTAAGAAATTCGCAGGAATGCACGACTTAGTGGAAATACACGGGAAATTACATTAGGAAGCTTTGAAAACCACACAAGTGATGTGGCAAATAACGTCCTCTGAAACTGCATGAAATCATAATAACTAGTTTCAAGCAAGTTGTTCTGAATAGCTCACAATTCTGCATGAGTTATCCCTAATAAACATCTAACTGCAGGAAAATGAGGAAAAATAATCAAATTATCCTCATGTTATATCTGTTTATTCTGATGCACTACACCGGTGTTACTGTGTAACTGCAAACGTGGTAACTCTGGAGAACTAATGCTTTGTTTGACATCTCATCAGGAATTTGCTTTGTAGCATTTCCTAGCTGTGGTTTTTCGCCTTCCAAGGAACTTGACAATTGTTTTTAGTAAGAAGATATGTTTACTGTACCCATGTGCATAGTTCACAGGTTAGTGCAAGTGCACTAAAAATAAGTTATATCATCACATGTAAGCAGATAGTTTATAAGATAATGAATGTGTAAGTACTCGCAATTTAATTTTTCCGTTCGCTTTATTTCACTCGGTTACCTTCTCAACAGTTTTCCGTTTTAGCTCCAAGCTGGCTGCATAGCTGATGTTTATATTTCTGCACTGTAGATGTGTTTGACAGCCAATTGCTAGAAAAGAGCTTTCTATTTGCACTGCCAGCTTTACACATTATGTGGTTTTAGACAGTGCTTACTTCCTTATGTTCTGACACTGAAGTATGCTGAGCAGTCATCTTAAGTTTGAAAAATTACCTTCAAAAAAGTATTTAATGCTTTCTGGTTTGTTTTACTAAATATTATTAAATAGTAGAAAGCATTCTGCATGGACATGAAATTATTTTATTAAGAAGGAAGACAGGTTAAATACGTTATCACTGGGAGCCTCCTAATTGTTGTGAGCAAAGCGTGATGAGAAGCCTGGGTGGTGAAAGCAGCTGAAAGCAGAGCCTTGAAGGACTGTAAAATCATGACAACTTAAATATGCTTAAATAAATAGAAAAACCCTGTCACCTTTGACCACGTTGGCCTATTGTACTTTTTTCTGCCTTTGCTGAACCTAGGCTGTAGCTTGTCAGGCAGTTTTTGTAAGCAGCCGTCAAATTACTGCTGTGGGTATGTAGTGATTAACTTTTTTATTCCTCTTCTGCAATCCTAAGAGTATGTATTATAAGATATTGCTCTGACATTCACTTGAGAAAATGATTTGAAAAACACAAAGAGGTCTTAGCACTCAAGTGCAATGTACTCTGTGCCTGAGAACGAAGCCTAGCAAGTTATAATAAGCTTTTAAAGAGGATAGAAAAAAATACAGCTCAAACAACATGGAAGAAAAGCTCAGAACAGTGTGAATAAGACGGTGATGATTAAAGGAACAAAAGAGAAGGACTTGGTACGTAGGAACTGCCGAACTTCTGGCTAGCACCTTGAATGGGAAATTCCCATGGCCTGTGGTTTTTTACAGCCTTCCCCATCTTTTGTCTGTATTGAGGAAGGAGCGGTACGACGGACTCTGCTGGCAGCAGAAACAGACAGCCAAAAGGGAACAGTCTTTGAAATCATGTTTGGAGATTCACAGCATCTTACAAGTAGTAGAAACTACAGCATAGCTTGTGTCCACGGCTGACACGATGGAGGAGGGGGCAAATGGCTTTAGTGCTGTTTCACTGAGTTGGGAAAAGAGTGACAAGTGCAGGAGGCACTGTTAATTATAGTGCCTGAAGCACTGGAATTGTTAATGTAAGTGCTTGACCCCAAACAGTAGGAGATGACAGACAGATACTTTTTTTCCCCATAAAGACACAGAAGAGGGAATATGTTTTACAAGACTAAAACTGCGTGTGATTTTTGAGGCTCTCTGTACCCAGCTTTCAGATCTCCTGTGGTGAACTGCAGTACTCTATAGATGAAATAATAGAGAAGTAAATGAGATGGGAAAGGATTCCTCTTTGGCAACATGGCACGATTTCATTCCATGTGTCCAAGTATCAAGAACAGTCGGGTTAAAAAAATCAAGACGTTTTTACAGGAGCACGTCTGCTGGAACACGAGGAAGGAGCAGCAGTCTGGGTTCAGAAAGAGTTACATGAACTCCAAGCTAGGCAGAAAGCCAACTAAAAAGAGGTGCCAGCCATCTGAGGCCACTTGACACAGGACACTTGGGCGTTAAATAGCTGCAGAAAGCAGTGACTAAAGGCGACAGTCCAAGCTGCGGTGGGACACAGGTCATATGTGGTGGTGGCGTTCTCAGGACAGAAGGGAAGACAGATGGTATTCCCAAATGGAAAGGGCCAAGGCCAGAACTGGGAAAACAGAAAGCTTTAGTTATCATCTGGCTTAACATAAGGATTCAGAAGAAGCAAGGTATGTAAGAAATACACAGAAAAACCAACCTGAGACCATGCTTTGGAATGAAGATAGCAAAGAGCAGAAACAAATTACTTTGAGGCCATCACAACCACTGAAGGTGAACATAGGATTGTGGATTTGGGGAAGACTCTACATCTGGGAGCATTGTTTCCTCCCTCTTAGGGAGTTCCCCTGGCAGGGGAACAACTCCTGTGAAAAAACACTGTCAATACGTAACAATTCTAATTAAAAATTAATGCTGTGATTAACTGGAGACAAATGTGTAGAGCTTTTTAGGAGTGGCTTGGGTGGTCCTGGTTGGGACGTTTGTTTCCTTACATGGCTCTTTGTGAGACTGGATGTGGGTTTATCTCTTCCTCTGTTCCTTCCATCTGTAAAAACAAGTGTTGCTATCTTTCTTTGTCTCCCAAGACACTGAGTGGAAATAGATACTAAAATTTATTCATTCAGCCCGGTGAGGAAGGCAATACATGACACGTACGGAAAGGACCAACGGTGCTCTAACCAGGAAGGACTTAGCTCAAGATTCGGTCATATTCCTGAGCTCTCTTCTTGCATCAGTTGGTCATAATCAGTGAATTAGAACAAACAGGTTGTTAGATCCCAATCTTGTCTCCAGATTTTAAACAACGGTTCACTCTAGTGTATTATAAGATGATACCAAAAGGTAAGCAATGAGAAGCAGTTTGTGCACAGTTGCAGTATGAATATAAACAGAGACAAAATTAGCAAATCAAATAGAATAAGAAAGCAGTAGCAAAGAATAAACAGAAACATAAAAGAAGCCATCTGGAATCAAAGATACTCAAATGACACGGTAGGAAACTGAGGCAGACAAAAGCAGAGATTACGATCTTAAATGAAAGTGTTAGGGATATTATTGCTTTAATTCTCTTTGAATATGGTTATGAAACTGCGGCTGAGAAGTGTGAGCAGTGATGTCTTTTGACAGTTACTCCACAGGCTTCAAGTTACAGGATTCTTGTATCTTAAATGAAACCTTTGTCGTCCATGGACATGTCTGTTTCCTTTCCAAAAGTGTTCCAGGCACTGACATTCTGTCAGGCACATCACGTCTGTGCCCCACTTTGCCATTACCCTGAATATTAATGCAGATATTTGGTTTTCCTCTTCCCCATTGTGCTGCTATAATTCCCATTACTAAAGGTGGGATCAGCCTATCCATGGAGAAAGATTCTATTAAATTGAAATTACATGCACTTTATTAGTTCTGCATTTTGTGCAAATGAATTGAACCTATCTATAATACTTAAATTATGAATGGGTTTTTTTGAACTGTGGGTCATCAGTAAACATGCTCATTGTCCATCATGCGTCAGAGCATGTCAACAACACACGCAAAACCCTTCTGTAACACCTACTGATGTTCATATTTTTAGGAGAAAAGACCCTGCAAAGTCACATACATGATGAGTATGGTACATTGAAGATTTTGAAAGCCTTGATATATATAAATGTTTATAAATGTCACTGAAATCCTTCCATACTTTCACAGAATGGGATAGAGCTGCTTAGAACGCAGCAGCTTTGGAAAAGAGTCATAAAAGCTGGAAATTCTGTCTCTCAGTTCATTAAACAGGGTCTACCTCACCAATGAGGAATTTTGTTGCAAGGCATAGGTAAAAAAATAGAAGAACCTGAAGCATTAGGATAGTGTTGGTGTGTTGTGTGCATTTCTGTGTAAAATCAGGTGAAAATCAGTGATGCACTGGTTAATCCCTTAAAAAAGATTCCAGAGTTAGGAAGAAGAATGATGCAAATTTTAAAATGAATTTTTAAGGGCAGGTTATGCCTTTTCCCTTGAAACAAGTAAGGGGTAATTCCCTTGCAATTACATGAGGATGAATTAATTACTTTCTAACAAACTCAAATAAAAACTTGACTACATAATGCCTTCTTCTCTTTTCTTAATTAAAAATGTCCAGGAGCACTTTCATAATATGTAGATTTCCCCCCCTCTTGTGAATTATTGATATATTTATGCTTTTTTACTAATATGAGGAAATTGGGGTTACAAATCCCGCCCTTGATGATGCATCTCATTACGGGCTAGTCTCTATCAAGTTGTGCATCAAGGCCACACCAGGAGAGGACTTCAAGTGCCCGATCCTGCTACAAAGGCCGGTCAGCAGCTTCCTGCTAATCCTGGGCATGGACCCGGCCCAAGTGCATTATGTACTTCCCTGATGGTGAACACATGGCTCCAACGCAAAATTCATTGTGCCGAGCAAGCTGTTGTTTTGGCTCCCATTGATTTGCCAGGTCGCTGACTGAGCGCAGGTGAGACAGTCTCCATTTGCGGAAGAGGCTCATAAATCTCTCTCTGTGCTCAGAACTGCACAAGAACTCCCCAAACCTAGTATGGAGCTTCTGCAGCCTTCATCCATACATTAAGTCCTTGGATGCATACATAGTTTTGAACCAACTATTTCTAAGAAAATATGGTTAAAAATATGATGAACAAGTATATATGGAATAAGAGATTTTAATATCAGTAACACGCTCATGTGTCTGGGTTTTATTGCAGAGTAGTACTTCTACATCTACAGAATGCTCTCTGCAATTTCTCTTGCATTGATTGTAATTATGCATGTTTGTAATGCATGTACGTGGGAGATTATAAATATATGTTATGTATTTGAATAGCGTGTTGGCAATACTTTTAAATACGCATTCATTATTAGTGAAAATAACATTAGGTTTGTGGAAGTGCACTGCGTGTGCTGTTAACTGATGCTGGCTTTATTGGCTATCATCTGTATTGTAACATCGAATAGCAAAGGAATGATCAGTAACTGTGGTGTTCAGAGGGTTCATTTTGAGTGAAGTTCATTTTTTAGGAACAGACCCGTGCTGAGGCTGCATGGGAGCTGTTAGCAGGGGATCAATACAGGGCATCCAAACCCTCTCCTGTTGCCATAAAACCAGGCACGAATTGGGTGATGGGGCTGCATCTGCTACTTGGAGGCAGAGAGGTGTTTGAATCTGTGCTCCCACAGGCAGGGCGGGGAGGGGGGGAAGATGCTTTCACTTCCTTTGAAGTCTGTTTAACTAAATCTCACATAAGGGAGGTGCATTTGACTGAACATGATCAAGTTTTCCAGGAAACATGGTTTTCTTTTTGTTTTGGGATGCTGTCTGGTAGTGGGACATAGGGGCTAGCTATAGATGTCTCCTTTTTTTTACAACAGGAATTCTTGCTACATTTCTCAATATTGCTCTGGAAAATAAGAGGTCAGCTTTCAAGCACAGGCGCAACAAAGAAAGCTACAGGTGTGGAAAGCAGTTTCACATTTACAGCATTTGTGAGGCTTTTTCAGCAGAAACCAATATTCATTTACCGTATTCATTATGCCTCTCTATCATTCACCCAGACCCTATATAATTATGTGTTTAATGATCTTTAACCTTCACATGAACACAGCTTGCTGAAGCTTGACAATTGCTGTAAATTATCATTCACATCTAGTAGAAGAGAGGAAATATTACTTGGAAAAAAATACTAGGCTTTCTGTCTTAGAATTTCACTTCCGTTCTGTAATTTAACTTTGTAAGTAGATGATGGTGTTTTAATCCTAAATCCAAACACTGAAATGATTTTGTAAAAATGCCTTTTCCATAGGTCATTTATTATAATATTTTGATATTAGAGGGTAAGAACTTCAAAACCTAGAGAAGATATTTTAATCTGTCTCTCTGGATGCTCACCATTAAAAGTGCATATGATTTCATGAAACGATGTATTTATGGCTTGCTTTTATTAAGAACTAAAAAAAAAAAAATTGCTATCATTTTTGCCACTGTCAATCTTTGGGTAAAAAACCTGATCTGCTGATCAGACACAGTTTCAACTTTAAGTTTATACAATGCTTCTAGCTCTTCCACTGCTCATTTAATATTAGGCCCTTCATTTTATAGTGTTTCAATTAGCAATATCCATTTTTTTTTTCTTTTGGTACAAAGGGCTTATTAGTAGAAACAATAGTGATCACAGACCTTTTTTCATTTTTAACTGTTGGCATGTTACCAGCACTGCAAAGGTTTTATAGCTCTACATTAATTTATGCCAGAACTGATTTATGAACCATAACTTCCATTGGATAATACGGGTAAAAGTTACACTGGAGATTATACTAAGAGCCTCTCCTACTTATTAGCAAATCGGAGAATCTTTGAACATTCACAAATATCCGTGTGGGCTATCTGGTTTATCCAGCCAATGCCTTTTTAGAAATTCAGATTGTAGTTTTTCATGTAAGGCTCTGTGTAGTTGGGTGCACTGAGGTGTTCCCAGTTCCTTTGCTGAGTTGTGTGTGTCCAGACAGCATTTTGATATGTCATCGCTGTAATTCAGCTGTGAATATTCCGCTAAAGCCTTCATATGCAATGCTAATAATGCATAGATTTTATTCAGGGATCAAACAGATGCTTACAGTATAAACAATCTGTTTAAAACACAAATGGATTCTGCATGGATCTTGACAGTCTCTGGGACCCTGAAAATCATTTTTTACTTTGCTGATGCCTAGGTTGAGTATAATCCTGCTCATAAGGATAATAATCTTTAAGAGTTGTATTAACATGTCTTACTGAGCAGACAAAACCGCGGTCCCAACCAACAGGAGAGTGCTATTAAATGACTGTAATGTGAATTATGCTGATTGTCCTCAAGTAAAAGCTGAAGGCACCTACAAAAAACCCCAACCAGATTGAGTTTTTGGAAGAAGGACTCAGCTGTCACTTGATGTCTGTGTGTATGTTTGTGTGGGTTGGGTAGGAAGAGTGAACTGGATTGAGTCATTCATATTCACAGAGAGTTAAAGTGCTTTTAAAAAGTTGTTAAAACAATGGTGTGGTAACAGCTGGTGTGGTAATAATGTGTTGCCCAGCAAAACACAGAGGACGAAGTTACACCTATTGCGGTCAGTGGGAGTTCTGCTGTTATTGCAGAGCAGAGAATACGCTGGTGGCCCAGGATTTTGTACATAGAATAAACCAGATCAACTGGAAAATCAGACCCGACTGCCGTTGTCTGCTGTGCTCATTGCAACAATTCCACATTCCTTTTTGTAAGGTGCCCTTAATGACTTTTCTAAGCTCTTATTGCTGAACAGTTTGTTTGCAGATGTAACTGTATGTGACCAGTTATCTGCTGGAGAACCTGCGGAGCCTACTTGTGGTGTGACCTGAAAGTCTGCTCCTGGCGTGGCTGTAGCCAGTGTTATCAAGGGGTTTATTCCACACCTATTTCAATATCCTAATGCAGGTTCTTGTATCAAATGGCAATGCTGCCCGGCCCTAGCAACCACTGCTACCAATGGAGGAGTGAAAGGCATAACCAGCAAGAATTTCTGTTGAGCTCTCTGCACAAAAATGAGCAAGCGGGAAGAGGTCTAGTAGGAGTTATTGCAAGTCATATTGCAGCTCTCCTCAACAGGTTCTTTGTATTTCCCTCAGACTTTTTGTGAGGTGGAGATGAATAATAATGAATCTAAGTTACAGTTTTAATGACATGTTATTCACCACTACTTATTGTTCATATTGAGCGTTAGATTTAATAGTAAATAGAATTATAAAGCATTATTACTGTGTATTTAAGTTATTATCCTGTATTTTTGCATGTGTTGACACTAATACATATGGTCCACCAATTGGTGGCTCGCCCTCGCAAGTTAAAAATTATTGGAGATAATCTGATATTTATTACTTGGCTCTGAGCCTACAGAAAAAATAATCAGTGGAAGCCCTTTGTCTCTAGTGTTCTTCCGTTCAGGCTTTTAATTAACAAAAAAAATCAAAGTAAAGAAGAAAACCTGTTTTCCCATACTGTTTCAGGTTAATATAGTCCTGTCTTGTTTTTTGAAAAGTACAGTCTAAATATTATTTTTTTTCTAATGGGGCGTTAAGGAGAATGGGAAGATTTGTCTAAGAGGGCTTCTTATATTCCTGGAAACTTGCTTTAACAAAGCTTTTTTCCAGGGAAAATATTTCTAGAATAAAGATCTTAGAACCCTTTAAGTTCTGCTAACAGCTGAGTTATACTGTTCTACATTTCTGTGAATGCTTTCCCTGACAACATTTACATAGATGCCAGTGTTCAGCCATTTTCAGCCACCTGAAAATAAGCTGAAAGTAATAACTAAAAGTAAGTAACTAGATTAAAATATATGTATTGTTAGTCCTTCATTCGCCTTATGATCTAATAGGTTAAGGACATTTTGTGCTTGTTCATTTTGGCTGATAATAGTTCTGAAGACATTTACATTTTTCAACACGGATTTAAAATATATATAACAGCTGCTTTTTAAATAGAAAGTCTAATTATGCCTATGATTACATTCACTTTTGATTAGTATGCATACAAATCCCTACTCTCTGTGTGTATTCAAGCTGAGATATGGATCACTGGTGCTAAGATTAAAGTACAAAAGAATAGCTTGACAAAATGTATGGTTAGACCAATGCAAAAAAAAAATTGTGGGGGTAATTTTTGTCTCTCAAATGCTTTTTTTCCTTTTAGTTACACACAGACCTGGATCCTGGCAGCAGCAAAATCAAGTATATCCTGTCAGGAGATGGAGCTGGAACAATCTTTGTGATCAATGACAAGACTGGAGACATTCATGCAATGAAAAGGCTTGACCGTGAGGAAAAAGCTGAATACACTCTAACAGCTCAAGCGGTCGACAGGGACACAAACAAACCTCTGGAGCCTCCCTCAGAATTCATTATTAAGGTTCAAGACATCAATGACAATGCCCCAGAGTTTGTTGATGGCCCATATCATGCCACGGTTCCAGAAATGTCTATTGTAGGTACGTATGTCTAAACACAGAGGAACTTTGATTACTCACAGTTTAAACTATGCCAGTATGCCATTGTGTTGTTGATGAATAATAAGATATTTATTATGTTGTTAGCATTAATTTGCATATTTTCAAATCTCTTCTTGGCCAAAGCTTTCATCCGCAGCACAATAGTTGAGTCCCTTAGTAGTAAGGAAATGACTAACAGATGTATTAATGTGTCTTTCTTTGTCCAACAACACTTTAATGGACTAAATTTATATTCCCCTTATGACACTGTAGTTAGAGTATTGTTATTGAGAAGGATTTATCAAGATTTGTTCCAACATGACACTCTAATCCTATTGATATTTTGTTGATGTTTAATTATCTGTTTGTGTATTTTCATACGCAGATGCAGCACTCGCGGTATGTTCATACATACTTATTTGTTTTCCTCTAAGTGCAACTGTAATCAGCCAAAAAACATTGAAATGAAAGATGCAGTGTCTGGGAATTGATGGTTAGACTCTAAAGTGGACTTAACCAATTAGCCACAGGATTTGTGCAGAGGATGGAAGGGGAAAACAGAGAAAGCCATGGAAAAAGATGGTGAAAAGGGAAATTAACTGTGTGAAAGGGCAGAAAAAGAAAGGAGTAGGAAATAATCTTCTTGATGCATTTTACTTATATTTATTCAATTTGTTGTATTAATGTGAATGTATTTCCTCATGGATTAATATATTAGATTATTTGTTTATTTATTAATTTTTGCATAGATTGTCCCTTGTTCTGTGTTTGCAAATGTGTAAGTATTTACTTACAGAGGTATATATTTATGTACTCGGGTTCTCCGTCCCCTGATACATACGTCTCCGGTGCAGGTGATCTTCAGCTATCACTAAAGCAAAAAGGAAGGAAACCCATCACACTAAACAAGTCAAATTTAGGGTTGTATAAGAATTCAGCATAAGCAAAGACATCAAAATCTGGCCATGAAACACAGAGTAAATTCTAATGTTTTCTGGTATTAGGTTGAGTATAATGTGGTTTTTAGCTATATGTCTGCATCTGTCAAAGCAAGATAATTGAAGGAGTGCCAAGGCACCTTGTAAAATAAAGCAGCACCCTATCAAAAAGTTTCAAAACCACTATTCTGTCTTATTTAGTTTAACTGAGGAGGAATGTGAGGAGCCAGAACCATCCTCTCACGTTCAGTACAACCCGTTGTAGCAGGTCATTTTCAAATGTAACCATGGTGTGCTGATTAGACGGCAATACCTGAGGCTTCATTTTTTTATCAGCACTTCCCCAACAGATTTTCATATCTTGCATTGAATGCATTGAATCGCTTGTGCCAAAGCTGATATGTGGATTTACAAGCCTGCATGCCAGTTCTTTTACCAAAACATAGGTTTGATTATTAAGTTACTTTTAATTATAGAGCAGCACAAGCATAATATGGACCTGCTTTCAGAAGATATTTTTGCTGAGCTTTAGGCAAGAAAATGGCTTAATTAAATAAAATAAATTAAAAAAAAAAAAGAAAAAAAGGAGCTGGGGGTAGGAGAAGGAGGAAGGGAAATTGAAGGCACTTAATCCTTATATGAATGAGACTGGTTTGGCATTCAAAGAAAAAAGAAAATGAAGATATATGCAGACAAGAAAAGATGGTTTCTGATCACAAAGGCTACTATAAAAATAATTTATATCTGTGCATATGCTATGCGCAATATTTATAATCCTAAGTAAAGATATGGCCCTTATCCAAGAAGTATTCCCTGTAAAGAAGGCGAGGAAAGAAAACAACCCCAACTAACAGGAAGCTAGTCAGAAGATCAGATAAATAAAAATATAGTGAATTGGTTAACATGAGGTTTAGAAGGTGGTAAAAGTGCAATAGAAGCAAGAGGATAAAAGGAAAAACATTAATGAAAGAGAGGGAAAGTGAAACAATTGAGAGAAGCATTAGGGTGAAAGAGGAGGGAAAAATGTAAAGGAAGGTCATGATAGGTGAATAAAAAGAAGAACTTTATCTGGGAAAACTTTATAGTAGACGATTGTAGCAACAGTGACCACTGCCTGGACATGGACATCAGTTCAGGGAATAGTGAAAGGGGCTGGCTTTTGGAGGATGTTCTTCCACCTGTTTCCCCTAGCATGGTTCTTCCCCGAACTGCCTCTGAAATCGTGACATTCCAGATTTTTATGTATTCTTAGGCTGCATGGAAGAGTTTGGTCCAAAACAAATTTATTCTAACAACACAAATACAGGTAGAAATTCATTATAGATTATACCAGAGGTGTACCACTTATTACATTTATTACTGAAATGATGCAAGTTTTGCCCATTTATCCCTTATGATCCCTGGTCCTTGCATGTCTTTTATGTGACATACCTGGGAGTGCACGTTTACAAGCTGTTTCTCTAAAGAAGCACAAGCACACTCTCCTGCTCTTCTGGTGAAAAACAAACCCTAATTCTCAGCTGCCACTTCAGAACTCAGAGTATGTTTGCCATTGCATTACATGGGTCATGAATGACTGTGAGATCTATGCAGTGTATGCAGTCACGCCTCATCTTTATCTCTGATGGAACCAAATTCCAGGGCTGGAAAGTTGAAGATGAGAACATTACTCCTTCACCAATGTTGCTGTTACTGTTTCCTTCTGCCGTCCTCATTTAACCCACAGGTAGCAACACCAACAGCTGTACTAAATGATGCTCCCTAAAGTATTTTAACTTTCTTTAAGTTTTGTTAGTCCTCTTAAAATTACTTTAACTCCTCTATAATGTTTATAAGACAACTCTGCCTCCTTTCAGAGTTCAAGGAATTTTTTTTTTTTTTTTTTTTCCACGCTAAGAGTATTTCACTTCTATTATCCACTTACTTAATTCCCCTTAAAGAGATCTCCACCCACGGCTAATTTCAGCCTTGACATTTCTACAACACAGTCATTACTAGGCAGTGTTCTTACTCAGGATA
Source organism: Rhinoptilus africanus (assembly GCA_013400135.1). Lineage (NCBI taxonomy): Eukaryota > Metazoa > Chordata > Aves > Charadriiformes > Glareolidae > Rhinoptilus > Rhinoptilus africanus. Next base: position 66,273 of record VXBO01000344.1, read on the forward strand.
AAACAAAGTTATACGAAACCTCTTCTTTCCTCAAAATGCTTATACCAGTCCTGACTGCTCTGAAACAGAAGAGGAGCTCATATGCTATATATATAGCACTTATGTAATGAGGATGCAGTACAAGGCATTTTATTTTTGGACCTCTGTGGAAAGCAATGCATAAAGGACAGCGGAACGCATTAACCTTTCCATTATTCTCTAAGGTAATGTTGAGGTTCTGACACAAGGCAGTTTTTTCAGTAGGTGCCTTAGATATGGGTCTCGTGTTCCTTGCTAGAAGAGACGTGGTATGTGAATGTCAGTGGTATTTTTGCATGGCTGTCTAGAACGTGAATGATACGCTGTGGGGATGTGAAAACTGCGATGGAAGTGCAAACTTCCTGCGTGTGGTACGTGTGAATGTGTGTGTATGCCAGTAGATGTGATTATCACTAGTATATGGGCACAATGCGGCCTGTTTGATTTTTATCTTAGGTATCGGTGACGTCTGGAAAATCCTGCTTCTCTACAAAAACAAAAGAAAGGATTTGCATGGCTTTCCTCCCACGACTTGGTGCAAGGACTATTAGTATTACTCTGTGTTACCTCCGGTAGGAATGATGCTCACTTTTCAGCTGTCTTGGCAGAACGCACACCCACACACGTACTGAGTGCTGTGTATCGTCACCGTGTTCAGAGTTATTTTGAAATAATTTATTTCTCTCTTTGAGGAAAGAGAGGAGCACATTCCAGAAAAAGTTTTGAGAACTGAATTGAATTTTCCCTTTTTTTATCCTTGCATTCCTTTCTTTTTTTATGTACTTCCTATATAAACTACCATAGTGAGCCCCGTTCCCCAGCTCCAAAAAGATGAATTTGCTTGTGAAAGCTAATAACGTATATGGAGAATATGTTCTTTGCTGAAACTCAGGGCTTTAATCTTTTAATTCTGATATTAATTTTCTTAAAGAATTAAAGATCAAAAAGTGAAATCTGTGGAATCACTTCATTGTGACAGTATTGCATTTCACAAATAGGAAATAATTTGTCTGTAAATCTTGTTTAATCACTTTTAGATGTAAAGGGACACACTGGGAATGAAACCTAGTTAAAACCTTTTTAAAAGAGATTCAGCTAAGCTGCTGGGAGGAAGAACCCCGTGACTCTTTTTTTTCCCCCCCCCGTTTGTCTGTGACTCTGTATATATGCCTGCCATGAGGATAGCATATTATGTAAATGAATGAGCAATCTTAGAAGATCCACAAGGGTAATTGGAGCTGGTCCTGTAGTTTATTTAAAGAAAAGAAAGTGAAAAATTAAAAAAAAAAACCACCCAAACCGCCCCCACCTTCCCCCGTCACCCCCAGTAGGTTCTGTTTCTGTGTTGCCCTTCTCAGCTACACACAGATTCCTGAATTCCCTGAAAGCGTGCTGCAGAGGTGGTAATGGGGGCAGAAGTGGCTAGTGTCTCCCAGCAGTATAGTTCCAGGATCTCTTTTTTTCAGGAGAGGAATGAGGAGTGAAATTTCTTGATTTCATTCTTATTGAAGCCGAGTGTTTAGACAGCTCGTGTCATGTTGAAAGACAGAAGACGACAGAAGCAGAGTGACAAACGTGTTGGTGAAATGAAAAAGGACACAGATGGAAAAAGAACAAAAGCCATAAGGGAAGAGAATTCTCTCATAGTTTGCCTGAATTAGGGTAAACAGACAAACTTTAATCTCCAAATATTAAGAATTTCCCTGACAGTCATAAACCCCCCCCATCTTAAAACGCTTACAGTGGAATTCAGTCTGCCGTTTCTCTAGAAATGTTTTTTCCTTTAACACTTGAAAATATGAACAATGTGAAAAAGCTTAGAATAGTATTTTTGTCCTTAACTTCTTCCATTAAAACTATTTACTGGGGGAAGAAGGCCTTTATTGGAAAGGGTTTAGGTTTTCAGTTGAGTCAGAGTATCAGTTTCCAATTTTGGCACCAGCACATCTCCTTAGCAGGGTTTTCCTTTGGGTCAAAGTTTGCCCTTGATTACACCGCTCTAAATAAGAAATCATTCAACCATTGTATTTATTTATTTATTTCCAAAAGCAGAACAGAGTTATTTAGTATAGCCATGTATAGCAGAAGCACAGCTTTCCTTTCCTTTCCGGTTCTCCTGAAGATCTTAGTTCTCTTCCAGTTACAAATCATTTGCAAAAGGACAGAATCTGCTGAATATGAAATCAAGGTGCAATGTCTGATATGAATAGTGATAAAATAACTTGATAAATTAGAAAGTTGTGATAAAAACCTGACCTGAAATGTTACCAAGATCAACCACGCTGTCTTACTGGGTTTTTTTCCTATGTATTCATTGATTTTTGAGTCACTGAGCATGACTGTTAAATCAATGATAGTTTGTCACAAAATTGTAGAGTAAAAGGACTACATTACCGGGGTCAACTACAAATTAGCCCAAAGGGTAAATGCAAAGGGAGTGCAAAAGCTAAGGAAAAAAAACAGCAGATGTTGTAAAATATGGTGACAATGTAACAGCTGTTAGGAAACGTATATCTTCGTGTTGTCTTGTTCCTCCGCTTGTTCCCCTTGTGCATAATCAAATTCACTAGCTGTGGTACCGCAGAGGTTTTACGTGAGAGATTTATTTAGTGAGTGTGCATGGGCTTAAAATCTTCTGTATGTTCTTCTTACCTGAGATGCAGTTCCAAAAGCAATGTCATAAGTAACATTAAGTAATTGGCTAGGATATATTCAAACCCAAGGCAGTCTTCTCCTGATTTGACTTGTTACTGAGCCTCGAAAACACCGTATTTCTGAGTAAGTGCTATTATTATTGTACTTTCAATTTCTTGTGAGATCTGATAGAAAATTTCATTGTCTTTTTATCTTATTCTTAAATGACCGTTATAAGCTCGAGGACCATGGGTGAAGTTATGATACTGTTCTTCAGGGGTCTGTAATCTGACCCTTCGGTTGCACTGACCTGCCTTGTCCGGAGTGTACTAAGCTAGTTCATTGACTTTATACAAAGTTGCTAAAATCGGTGGAATTGCTCAAAATGCTTCCTACCATGGCAGCAGGTGTGTGACTGTTCAGGTTCTGAAGGCACTGGATCTTGGAAACAGCCTCTGAATTCTCTGTGCAAAGTATGGAGCTAATAATTTGTAGTGGTTTTTTAGGCAAAAGCTGCCTTTTTTTAATCTCCATTAAGTATCGCCAAAAAAATCTCCATTTTTTGCACCTGTGCATTCCCTTTGCATGAAGGAATGTCATGCAAATGACACATAGTGAAGATAAACTCCTCGGGAAAAAGCTGTTTGGATCAGAATTGAAGTCTTAGTTCCTAATGGAGTCCCATATGGAGGAATACATCTTCCTGTGAAGTTTCTGTTTCACAGGGTGAGGACAGACGGACATCGCTGTGTGTCGTTCGTACAAGGGCAGAGCAGGGAAAATTCTGTCAGCCTTAGGCTCATGCTTCTCTAGTCCTACAAGAATCTTCCCTGCTGTCGTTTTTCCAGATGATTCTTATCTGATAGGCACAAACCTCTTGTTCTCATTGCAGATATTCTGCTTCTGATTCTTTGTGGTTGCTTTCATTTGTACCTATCGAACACACCGTCATATTTCTGTTCGTGACTCTATGGAAATAAGTCTTTCATTCAGGTTTCTGATACCTTTCTCTTTTGATTGCAAGTTTAANCCAAACAGCTATGCTCGTGCCATGAGCCCGTTTGCTGGCCAGTGGATGATGCCTGAGTAGGAAAGAGCAGCTGAGAGGAGGCAGGCCAGTACTGATCCCTGATGGACGGAGGCTCTGGGAAATGCCCCACAACTGCACTGGGAACATATTCTCCTGTTTTTCAGTTGTGGGGAACGTAGACGAGTTCTAACCAAAAGGTAGAAAGTTCTAGTTCAGAAAAATTCAGTGTGGTAATATTTTCAGAGAAATTTTTATTTGTATAACTTGTATCACTCTGCTAACACAAAAGATTTAGCTTTAGAATGCTGGGGACCAATGCTCCTCAAACTCCATTAATTCAGACGGGCTGTGTTAGATGTCTCTTTGATGGACACACTTGACATTTGAGAAAATGAGATTCAGCTCCAATTTGGAATCCATTTTTTTGCCTGGCACTGGTCGTTCCCCACCCTGCCCCAAACTGGTACCTCTGCCTTTATTTAATTGCTGAATCTACAGCGCTTAATGTTTCTTCCTGAATCCAGGTAAGCAATTGCCCCTGGAGCTGATGTCGGTACGGCTTTCGGTGAGTCAGCCGGTGGAGTCCTGCTGGGCAGCGGATCCAACTCTCCCCGTTCCCTGGGGCCCAAGGGCTCTCTGCTGCCAAGTGCTGGCTCCGCGCTGGCCGGGGGGGGCAATATTTCAGAGTCTGCTGTTGCAACCTGGATTACAGTTGCTGCCATGTAGGCTTCACTCTACCGAACAAAGCAAGCAGAGCATCAAAGCCCCGCAAGATTATACCAGCCGTTTGCTGTTTTCGCAACAGAAAGTTATAAATGAAAGAATTTCTGCAGCAAACAGCTGGGGCTACTTTATTATTTATTTATATTTTTATACAATACACCTGGGCATAACCTGAAACTTCCGTCGAAATCAACAAGCCTTACGGTACTTTTTTTGTTTCCTGCTTGGAAATATAGTGTACAGTGATCATCCAATTTTACTGTCTTTGCCTGGGGACCTCGCAGAATGAATGCTGATGAAATAGTCAATTGATTAGAGACAAGCAGTCTTTCAAAAAAGTCCTGAACAAAAGAATAGCTATTTCCCACATCTCTCACAAATATCAATTAATATTCCATAGTGAGGGTGATATCTAAAGGGAGGATAAAAAAATTACATGAAAAGAAAACATAATTCTTTAAGTCAAACATAAAATATATTTTACCCTTCTACTGTTGGCTGTGATGTTACAGACTGTATTCTAATCCTAACAAACAGCCACCCGGGGGAATTCATAAAGGAATACCTGCAGGCTGTCTAATGGCACCATCTTATAAGTTGTAGCAAGAAAGAACTGCCAACTTTAAAACCGAAAAGGCATTGTCCTTTCTTATTAGATTCACACACGCTAAATCCATGCAGTAGGTAACATCAGCAAGGAGAACTGCCAAAGCGTTACCTATATCACTAGATCTGAATATATATTTCTGATGTAAACCAGTTTTTTTCCAAAGATCATGTTTAAAAGGCAGCATCAGAGTTCTAAAACAATTAGTTTATGCAGGAAAATTTGTAAAATACGCAGCTTATTAGGTTTCGCCGCCACGCTTCCTGCAGCCCTCATTATACAGCTGTAAATGCTGAAGGCTGCCAGCTTGCTCCATTGTCTGAGGCTGCACAGAAGGCATTTTTCTCCTATGCATAGCAGGCACCTTTCATACTTCTGCAGTTACGCATTTGCATACAATATATTTTTCCCATTTTCCTCACAAGATAAAAAAATAATCCTTAAAATGACACATGAGCAATCTAAAAACATTGTTGTGTTACGTGCGGTAGAATATTCAGTTGTTTGGAGATTTTGACTCCGACGCTTACTGCATGATATTAACATTTTTTTAAAGATTTCATTAACTTTCTAAACTGTCTACTCTAAAAATTGCGTTCAGAAATATGTAACATTTGGAAGAAACAGCTCAGATTCCTCTTCTGCTTATGGAGCTAAACCTGACAGTATAGCGGAGGTACAGGAAAAGATTATTTTCCTGGTGGAAACAGGAAATAGTTTCTCACATTTTCCTGCATGGCACTTCCGAATTTATTGTAGTGGCTATTTCCTACTGTTGACCAAGCTGCTTCTGTTTTGATTCTTTCAGAACCCTTTATTAAAGCAGATTTTCAGGTGTTAAAACTTTCGGTTGAGACTGTCAGTTCTTTGGGACAGCATCTGCCATTTCCTGTAGGTCGTATTGGGGTCTCCTGTCTCTCTTGCTGGGCGTTTCAGTGACATACCATGCAACTCCTTATATAAAACAAACAAATAATACTTCATTACTCTAATCTTTTAGATTAGTTTTAAAAAATGGAGCATGAAATATGTCAATTGCAGTTTACTTCATAAGGAAGTTGTCTATACGAGTATACAAGTGCATAGTGGTGTTTATATAAATTTATGGAAAATAATGTAAACAAACCCAAATTTGTTTCAGATTTGTACTTGTCCTGTATGATGTTGTGACGGCTTACATGCTTGAAGTTCCTGGAGGGTTAGTATCACAGACTGCTATGGCATATTTGGAGTAAATACACATAAGAGAGTAGTCATATGATTGAAATTTAAGCATTCACATTAGCTGGCTAATTTAATTAGGATTCCTCTCTGGTCGACCGAGAAAGAAGGATCCCATGAGAGGACAGTTCTGCCTTCCTCTCTTAGATAGAGCAGAAAGTTAGCGCAACTAGGTATCTAATTTAGCCGGTTGAGCCTAATACTGAGTTGTATGAATAACCCTTTTCCTTCTTCCTTACCTTAATCATCATAAACAAGATCATGGCAGCATCACAGTATTTCACTACTTAGAGTCAAATAAATTACAGCTGGGAAAGACAAATTACCCTATTAGTTAATCTTCCTGTCTTTCTAGGGTTTTCCTTTAGAATACATTATCTAGCATCCTGTGCAACAGAGGGAACTCTTCAGTGAGGAGGATTCTGTTATTTCCCTTGGGGAGCTATTCCTCCTTGCACAGTTTCTCATTGTAAGGAAACTTTTGTTGTTGTTTTTCTCTTTGCAGAAGATTAGGTGAAGTCTTGTATCTATCTATGTATTTGTATGGTTCTCATCACCCACGTATCAGTATTACATCTGTAAAGTACACAAACTTTCTCTCTCATTTCTCGCTCTAGGAGCAGCTGTATACAGGATTCGACTATAGATAGAGTATGTTCCATACGGCCTTCCTGTCTCTCTAGCGTGTTGAGCATAAGTTGCCCATTTTTCCTTTTGTTGACCGTTCTGGCCCATACCTCTACTCCTTTTCACTGCTTAGGATGCCACCTCCCACCTCCGTTAATTTTTTGTCACTGAAAGGGGTCTACCGGACACTTAAAAACCGGATGCTTTTCTATTTTTCATATGCTTTCCTTTAAGTGTGGGAAGATCTGAAAAACCCACACAAGACCTCTGTCACCTGTGCCCAAAGCGGTCCTTAAAACCCTTGCGGGATGCCCAGGTCCCGTAGGCGCTGGGGGCAGTGGTGCTAACGCGGCAGCAGCAGCCCGGTGTGCCGACAGTGCTGCGTCCCAGCAGCATCCCCATCCTCTGCTCCTCTCTCCACAGTTCTCTGTCTGCATTTCTCTTTCCTAGTACTCAGCTCCTGGAGTCTCTGGGGAGAGGACTTCCTTGCATTGCGAGGCCTCAGCCACATATTGGGCTTTTGGACCTTTGGCAGTAAAGTAACTATTAATAATAAAAAATCCACATCCAAGTACTGATGTAGAAGGTAGGAGTGAAATAACGTACAGTCTGCAAAAGAGCCCTAAAACACTCATACAACATACTCACACAGATGTGTGTCTCTGCATACACACCAAGCTATGCAATTTAAAGTACCAGTGGTCCTATTTCATGTGTGTATTTTGCCCGGGTTAGCAAATTCTGAAGTGCAGTACGCAGGTTTCTGTTCCATGTACATTTTCTTTATTTGGCTACTGTAATCTCTAATTCTGAGATTTTGTGTTTAGAAATGGTCTCCTATGGAATAATGCAGGATGACGAGGCTTAAAACTATGTTTTTGTATTTAAAAACATCAGCAACGATGAAAAACAAATAAGACTAAGTTTCTTCAGCTTTGAGGCAGTAATGATTTACATGTCAAGAAGTTATACAGGTTTTTATGAGATTATTGCAGTTTTATTCAATAAAAAATAGTTACCATGACAACAACTGTCATGCTACCTGAGAGATTATAGCAAAGAAGGACAGGGAAGAAAAGGCTTCATTTTGGAAAGAATGCTTATCTGACCTGCTGAATGCAAACAATGCTTTGCTTTGACCACTGCTGGCTGCAGGACTGCTATCAGCCAAACTCAAAATCTAGCTGGAGGTTCTGAAGCACAGCCATCCTCTTAGAAAAACAAAACAGTTGGTAAATAATGGTAGGTCTTTTTCATGCAAATATACTCCTAGCGCCCTGTCAGATTGGTAATCAGATTTTCTGAATTAAATGGAGATTTCGGCATGTCAAGATTTGGGAGGAGTAGGAGAGAAAGAGCGAGAGAGACCAAAAAGGGCATCAGAAGAGAAAAAAAACCCCAGAAGCCCTTGGGAAAATGATAAAACATAGTCCCACTAGGTTGCATTATGGTCATATTTTTTATTTTTATCAGCCATTACAATCTTTCAACAAAATGGTTGCTTCATTGAATATGGATTCATGTAAATTTCTGGCACCGACTATGCGTTACCTCCTCTAGAACACACAAGTTTCTTTTTTTTATATATATATATATATATTATTCCCCCCCCCCCTCA
>VXBO01000344.1:74766-166809 GCA_013400135.1 Rhinoptilus africanus
TTTATATATATATATATATATTATTCCCCCCCCCCGCTCAGTACACACACTTCACTGACACACCAAAAAATTTGCTTTCCTGCTCCCTCTGGCAGCATATGCATTTTTCTTTCTGACTAATGTGCAGAATCTGTACCCTGACTTGCACATAAAAACCCAGCCAGAACAACAGAAGAGCACTAGCTGAGCACACACATCTTGTTTTTATGATGGCTTTTAATCTTAGATTGCCAGCAAACACAGGCTTTCTTAGCTAGCCATATAAAAATACTTTTATTGTTAATTGCATCTCTGATTGCTAGCCTGTTGCAAAGAGAAACTATGAAACCTGACGCTAACAGAGTAAACCAATCAGCAATGGTTAATGGCTAAATCACATTAGAAGTGTTCATTAATTAAAATCTCTTGAATCTCTTTGCAGTCCATATTTAATCTCAGGGTCATTAGCGTTGCAAACCTGTACCTTAGAAAAAAAAAATGCAGGGAGTTTTTTTAATGGACATCTTTAAATTTGCCTCATCTATCAAAAAAATTGGTTTTGTTTTATATAAGGCAATATTAGGTAAATAAAGAAAAGAAACAGTGATTATGTTGTTGGGCCAGATTATATAAAACTGCTATATTATTGTAATTAGGACAACAGCGACTTGGACTATAATAGTGGCTTTCTTGTAAAAATGGCACCATTTCAAATTTCTAGTCTCTAGCTAAATGAGTTTGTTGTAGCATTGACAAAGAAACAAACACAAGCCAAATGCAGGCAAAATTAAACACAAACAGAAACCGTAGCTGTTTATTTGCTGGGTAGAACCCAGGATGTTGTTTTTCAGAGCATTTGCTTAATACATGCTCTAGCCGGCATTCTTACTGCTCTTTCAATGCGGAATTTTTATCTTTAAAACTTTAAGAACATTAAGCATGTAAAAAATATTTATGTACATGTGGTTTATAACTGCAGTGCCTGTAGTGGAGTAAAATCCTCCTTAAATATTGATAATCCAAAGCTCCAGACCAGAGCACGGAGAGTCGTGCTGTTTTCGGGAGATTGCCTAAGTAACAGCCATGGTGGCTGAGAGTTCCTTTTTTCTGCATTACTTTTCACCCTCAAAAATCACCCGGTTCTCCAAATCTTTTGTTCACGCTTGGTTGGAAAAGGGCTGTGTCGCCTGTGGGAGTGGGAGAAGTTGCTACTTCTTCTGGGCCCCTTGCATCTCGCAGCGGAACCAGCGCGGCGCTGACGCGCAGCATCCTCTGCAGCTGCAGAGGGACAGGCTCTGCTCCTTTATCTGCTGCTCATTCCCAATATGAACATATTAATGTGGCATCTTCCGCACCTGCAGAAGATTTGATTCCAGGCATAAAACAACAACAAAAAAAAAAAAAATTCAAATTAAAGGTGATAAAATTTAAACTACGTAAAAGCTTAACTAATCTCAATAGTGGAAGTAATTTCTTTAATTTCTGTTTCCTGATTGCTTACATCTTTCATAAACAATTTTCATCAATAAGATTGCTGGGAGCAAAATAGTGAATTTGACAGACCTCCTCAGAACTGCGTATGATGGTTGGAAATGAAATGCTGAGTGGCAGAGACTGGCAGTGTAAGAAATTGATTTCTAGGAGCTGGGAGAGTGTTTTATTTTTCCATTCCCTTCATTAGTTTTATTAAGCGAGATTATAGTCACGCTTCCAGTGACCTGTAAGAGAAAGGAAAAGGAGGGTGTGCCATTTTCCCCCTCCGTTTGTGTATATAAACAGTGAATGGGAATACTGGCTATTATGTATGTATTTTTATTGTATGCATAAATTTCAGATAAATATGGGGCCTCAATAGGTGATTAAATTATTTTATATCACAAGAAAAAAGTCTTGAGAGCTGAGCATCAGGATTGGAAGCAGCGTTAGACACTGCCCGCCTCTTTTTATTAAGGCGTATTCAACTTTAATGTCTAATGAACACTTGGGATAAAGGATGCGTTTATCAAAGAATCAGCATACCCATTTAAGTTTTGAAATCCTGAAATAAATATCTGTAAAAGTCTTCAGGAATTCTCAAGTGAAATAAGAGAAGAATAGACATTATATATCAAATCTTTCTAAACAAGCAATGTAATTATTTCTTTTCTTTTAGTCCTTTGAAATGAGAGCCAGCTAGGCAAATCAAACACAATCTCACAGAAGTCAACAGTTCCACTTTATTTTCCTGTGTGTATAAAGTATTATTGTGGAAACAAAACGGTACAGCCTAGATAAAATACCCTTACAAAAATTTCCAGTGTTCTGCGATGAGCCTTATCTGATTCCAGCCCTGTCCCATTGTATGATGTTCTGCACAAACCTCTTCTGTCTTAGGAGGCTGCAAAGCAGAAGCTTCATGGCAGCAGCAGAAACCTGTACGTGCGTCCTGCTTTGAGTCCAGCTGCAGAAAGCACTGACCTTGACGCTCATGTGTGGTCTGAGGGGGGCACAGCAGCCGGGCACGCAGGGGGTGTCCCGCTGGGGCGGCGGGGCTGTAGCCTGTCCAGCCGGTGCGGCCTGGAAAGAGATCGCTTTCCCTGGGGACCACCAAACAGGGAACGCGCCACCGATGCAAGAGTTAGAGGAGGCAAGGCAACAAAACTTAAATACGTGAGACAATTCTAACAGCTACATCTTTTCGTGCTTTGTAACTACTGTGGGCAAGCCGCAAAGGGTCCTTTTGTTCCTCTGTTCCTGCAACATCCAAACTCGAGCTTCCTGCATGCTTCCTTGTCGTTGTTCCCTACTTCGTTTATTTTCTGTAGCATATGCCATGGCCTCTGAATGTGCCCCATGGTTGCTTCCCCATTACTGTTTTTATTCTCCTGTATGTGAAGGAGGTCGTTCAGGATATCATCGGCAGGCTGGGGCTGCTGTACTTGCTACAGGGCTGGGGACCACATTTGCGTCATCTGTCCCCTTTATCATTTTCACTCAGAGCTACCAGGCATTGTCTGTTAGCGCAGGGTTATACAGCAAAATCTGTAATCGGTCACACAACAAATCTCACATCTTAATTGCTTACAAACCAGCCATCAAATTGAGGATCAAGTCCACTCCTCATGCCCAGTGGCAGGGTAAAGATCATTATGTTAAAGGTTAGGTATAAGATCACCTTTCAACATCAAAAACATGTGTGCTTCAAAACACGGACAGTTTACATGTTTTATAAGAACAAGTTCATCGAGCATCTGTCAAAGATTGATGCAACATAATCATCAGCATGGCGTCCCTCTTCCACGTGGTGCACATCAGAGCAGGCGTGTGGATCCTTCTGGACCCTCCTGAGCAGCAGGAGAGGCTGGTGGGACACTCCCTGCCCGATGGGGCCGTGGCAGACAGAGCTTGCATGGCTGCCACCTCATCTGCTTCCCTCCGTTGGTGTTCTCCCCCTATAACAACAGGTAAATTTACTCCAGTAGCCAAAATAAATGACCAGTACTAGCCATAGGCGTTTTTTTTTTCTCCGGTGCAATGTATTTCTGCAACCCACATTCCCTTGCCTGGGAATTGTCCCATTGTTCCCGTGCACCAAACCCTCCGCAACTTCAAGCACCGCGGAGCCTCCACTCCGTGAATGAGGTGTCATCCATCCCTCGAGACGCTCCCAAATCCTGCCGGCCCCATAGCTTGCCCTCATCCTGGAAGTGGCCAGGTGGGAAAGGCTGAAATGGAAGTTGTTGGGTGATATGCAAATTATCTCCAAATATGCAATTATTCCTCTAAATAACCGGCATGCACTGTAATGCAGAAAGCTGCCCCGAGCCGTGGCAGTGATGTGCCATACAGAGAAAGAAGCAAAAAGAGCACAGTCCAAGGGCGTACCGAAGGGATCTCCTCCCCCTTTACTTTGCTGTTCCGGTCCTGAAGTGGGGTGGAATTTGGATTCAGCAGCACACAAAGTGTGAGAGGGAAGAGGCGGCTATTTTTATTGGCGTATCCAGAAAGGGGGTGTTTTGGTGGGTGCTGTAATTCTTTTCCTTTCTGAACATAAGAAACATAATTCAGCCCTTAACCTCTCTCCTACTCTTGCTTTCTCTCCCTCTGTAGATAGTGTCTTTATAGTTAGCCTAATTAATGTCATCATTATATTTTCAAGTCATCCAAAAAGCCCTCTCTGCAGCAAGCTTGATGTAACCTACTGAATTTCATTCGATTTTGCTTCTTACAGAAATGGAAAGCGCCGTGTTGCCTGAGAAATAAAAAAGGCAATTTCCTTAATTTTTTCTTCCTTTTTTTTGGACAGAGTATGGAATTTATACCTCTGGCTAGACAATGGCCCCCTCGGTGGCGGAGGCTCATTTCAGAGACAATAGATGTTGTCCTGACTCTGTCACTGTGGCCACATCAAACCGTTATTATGGCTGCGAGCCAAGAGAAGAAAAAAGAACCCTTTTTATTATTGCTTTTCTATGCAGTCTCTGTAACTTGGCAAGGTTCTTTCAAATGTGATTTTGCGAATCTTAAATGCAACATATTATATTGTATTATTAACCTTGTATTTGGTATCCCTTTGATATGATTCCTTTGCAAATGCTTGAAGTCTACACAGATCTATCAGGTAGCTTTAAATGCATTCTACAAAGAAACCTTAAATAATACAGCTGCTAAAAAGGTTTTTCCTTTACCCAGAAATTCAGTCTGCTGGCATATATCGCGTTGAAGTAAAACGTTTTGTTTGTGTTCCACAAGCATTATTTTAAATTGTTACTGATGCTTTTTTCTTCTTCTGTTATTGTCATACATCTCACAAACTTCTTTAGAGTTTCAAGGAAACTGTTTTTTGTTTCATATTATTTTTTGAATAAGTTACGCACGTTTCTAGTAAGCGTTAATTGTATATATATATTTTTTATTTAGGCACCTTTGTAACTAAAGTCACAGCTACCGATGCAGATGACCCAGTTTATGGAAATAGTGCCAAGCTGGTTTACAGCATTCTGGAAGGCCAGCCTTACTTTTCTATCGAGCCACATACAGGTAGGTGATTTTCAGTGTGAACCCCTGGGTTGTATGTACCCAAGCGACCGTGTCTCTTATGTATATCATGTACTTAAACAAGGAGCGTAAGAAGATGTCTGTCAGTATTACCAAGCTGTAACACGTCTCGCTTGTATTCCATCCGAGTCTCATCATGTGAAAAGGCAAAGAAAAATCTGTGTTAATGATAATGCAAGTAATGGTGATGCTAATATTACAGAAGTTACTGAAGCAAAACTGAAGGTAGTGGCAATGCCGTGTGACTTGTAACTGATTAGGGATTGAAAGAGTTGGCCTGAGGAATTTAATGAGTAGAACGTAATTTTCAATATGAGACTGTAGTATTGCCAGTTAAAGAAAGTACAGTTTAACTTGTGAATTTTGATGGCTATATGGGATGTTTTCATTATAAGTTATTTTTCTTCCTTGATTGGATGGATGGGGGAAAGAAAGAACGTGATACTGAGCGTGGGTATGGTGTTTTATTAGCATGTGTTTAAGGTGACTTTATTTCTCTGTGGTTTTAAAGTCTTGAAAGTCATCTGATAGAAGAGCCAATAAATCCATTTCCTCTTGTTTCCTGTACGTATGTTGTATTTACAGCAAATTCATTTAGTTACATCTGAGAAGTGTTTTTTAAAGTGATTTGATATTATTTCTTATATTCTTTCACCTGTTACAAGTTGTTTTTACTCACTGTGAGTCAAGCAGCTGTGATCTCTTAAGGAGAACAAAACTCGTTTTAAAACATACAAAAAACCACCTGAATTTATACAACCATAAAAGATAAAAGCAGGAGTAAAAATTCTTGTCCTCATGCAGATTAGCAAAATTGTGAAATAAATGCTAGGAGAAATTATTAAAGGTGCTTTTGATAGATCAAGTGTGCAAAGTTTCCTCACTAATGTTAAACAAAGTACTCTTAGATTATTCAAAGTGTGGAAGTTATTTAATTCTTTCGGGTGAGAATGCACAGGAAAAGTTATTTCCCTGTCCTAGAAATGCCCTAACTTGCAGGGACATTCGGTACATAGTGTAGGTCGATAATAGATTAATGGATTAATACATTAAAGTGTTTTCTTCTGGTTGAAGGACAGCTGTCCTAAGTGTGGAAACAACCTCTGGAACGTGATTCAGTATTTTATGTTATGCTACGTGTAAAATAGAGTTTTACAAAGGGTAACTCTAACACAGCACAAGGGAAGAACAGGAGCTTGTTTCAAAAATGTTTGTCAAGGGGGTGTTATGAGTCAAGCCCCTTAGTTAATGCTGGCTGATTTGTTACAAGTCACGTGGAAATATTACTCTGAACTGGCCCCTGACCGTCCAGTATCAAAATATATGACTTGGTTTTCTTTAACATTACAGGTTATTGCATGCGGTAATGGCTCGAGTTAGCTCTTTTAATCAGAGGAAGATTAGCTGAGGCTCGTTCTCAGTTTCTGCTAGGGAAAGTTAGTGCTTTAGCAGGGGAGCTGGGAAGTGTATTCTCCACTTACACAGAAGATTTTTCACTTCTTTCACAAAAAAACAGCCCAAAAGGTATATTCTAGATGTAAAAAATTGTTTAATTTTACACAGGTTTATTAGTTGTATTGCATTAAATCCTTATGCCTAATCCAGTGAAGTAACTGTTCATCTCCTAGGAAAGTGATTTCCATTATCGTGAAAGCCAGAGAAAATTCCAAAGCTTTTTGGTGAACCTGAAAATCATGGTTTTTCTCCTTTTTCACTAGCATTAAATTCCCCCTCCATTTCCAGTTACAAATATTCCTTTGAGTAGCAATGCAGTTACCATGAAAATGACACGTTAGTTTCTAAAGGGAATTTAATCATAAGGAATTCAACTGTGGCTTTGCCACAGTCCCTGAGTAAGCGGCTTCATATTATGGAGCTGCTTCTGGAGGAATAATTGATTTCAGGTTCCCTATTTTTCTATGGATGGGGGGGTTGGCAGGGCCCTCTGGAGATCATCTAGTCCAACCCCTGCCAGAGCAGGGCCACCCAGAGCAGGTTGTGGAGGACATTAATTACAGCCATTACAACTGAATGAGTTTATGCACTCGGGTCATCCTCCTGTTTCTTTTCCATCGCTATGTCGTAGCCCTCGCCTGTAGTGTGACTACCATACTACTCTTACAGCTTCCCTCCAAAGAGTTTGTTAAATCCGCAGTTGTTTCTGTGCTATTAGTTGGATTTATCCATTGCTTGTAATGTTTTAAAATTTGCAGGATTTGTTCTTGTGTCTGTGTCTTCATTCACTTAGAGAAATCTTAGCCATACTGAATATCAAATTGTGTGGAGCCTTCCGGCGTGCATTTGTTTAGAATATGCAAACAATAAATATACATGAAAGTCTAGTCATTTAGCAAAGCAGATGCAGGTAGTCATGTAGAAACTGCAGCCTTATGTTATACTGGGTGAAAAGGATTGCTCTGAAACCCAGCAGCCTTATAGTTGAGGTTCTTCTGAAGAGAAGTGTTGATTTCAGAAAATTTGAGGAGCTAGGCAGCAGATTTTCATGGCAATAGCAGAATTTTGGAGCAGTGGTATGGTAATCTTTATTACCTGCCAGAGAGATTTTTATGGATTGTTAATTGTTTCTTCATATTTATCCAGCCTTAGCAATGTGAACCATCACAACTAACATTTGTTCCCTCAGTAACTAGGCCAGGAAAACATGGTTTTTTACACGTTTGTACGTACTCGGGAACCTCAGTGAAAGTTTTCCTGTGGGAAGATGTTTGGGTACCACTGCGACAGTGTACAAACCACAGCAGAACAGCCAAGCGGAGTAACGTCTTATCCAAACCAAACCAAACCTGACGGTGGCCCTTTGAGCGTGATGGCTCTCGCAGCGTTTGGGGATTTTGGGGGGAGAGAGGGCAGGGGGAGCCTGTGTATAGCTGCGCTTTCTCTGTGGTTACCTGTCGTTAGTACCCCTGCTAACCCCTTGAAAGCCTTTCCAATTTGTTTGAAACAGAATTGTTCCTGAACACAGATATTGTGCCTACAATTCTGTCTTTCCCAAAATGGAATCACTCTTTTAAGAATCGGACTATGTTAAAGTGCTCCACTTAAGAATGTAAATATTTTCTGTCATTCGTGGGAGCGTATCAAGTGTTTTCAAACGTATAGCTACGTAGAGCTGATCTGCTTCCTATTTTTCTAGATGATTGGCCTTTTATTAGCTTTGTTTATTATAAATTCAGACTAGAGTTAGGTCTGTGCAGCTGCCAGCACTGGGGCCTATAATTTTTTCCGTTTCCTGGCTCAGACTAAAGATTGTCTGACCCTGCTGCTTTGTTTCAGTGCTAGGCTGCGAGCTGACCATCGGGGATAATCCCGATCACGCCTCCCGGTTTCCTCTCCCTTCTGTAGTACTCTGAACGAAAAGAGGGAACAAAGGTGTGGGATACGGCTCTATGCCCGCGGTAGGAAGGGTCCCGACGCCTGAGGGTAAACCTGAGGAAAGCAGTTGCTTACTCTTCTGCTTTTTTATTCCTGCTAACTTAACTAGGTGTAGTCCTTATCTGAATCGCGCTCTTGGTTGAAACTGTGACATTACTCCCAACCTCTTGCTGAAACAATTCTATAATGCCGGGTGCACAGAAATGAGTACTGGTAAGTGACCCATAAAACAATAATTTTCCATTATGCGAGATGAAAAATGCATATACTTCTGCAGGTCTGCTTCACAGGTTCTTCTGTTTGAGTTATAGACACATGAAAGAAGGTAATTCAGGAGTTATTTTTCATACAGTGCTCTGAATATGGCTTAGGGTAAATGCTTTTTTGATGGCTTGTTCTGAATATTTTTCGCTTTACATTGGCGAATTTTAATGTGACCAATGGTTTAACGGATAAAGAATAAACGTAAATAATACGTTACAAAGATACAGATACGGATTTTTTTATGCGTGGCTAAATTTACAATGTGATGACATCAGATTAGTAACAAAACTCACAGTGGACTAAAATATATTCCGTAAATCATTATCGTTACATCTGACTAACTGACGTCAGGTTTCCTGACTAGTGTGTATTATTTATAAAGGTATAGAAGTTGTATGTATTCTCTCATAATCCAAATAACGACAATCAAAATGCTGGGGAAGGGAGTTCTGTAAGACTGCTAAAAGTAGCTAAAGTACACTTCTCACTTTTAAGCTTTTTCAAGAATATTAAGTCATGACTGTCAGCTTTAAAATAAGATTATCATAATGGAACATAATATGAAGTGACACTGTGTTCTACAATATAGGAATGGCAGAGAAAATACATTTTCAGCGGTGCCTGACTTATTTACATTTCACATGAACTTAAATGATGTCACTCCCACATGTACCTGAAATACAGTTACATGAAAAAGGTAAATTACGCCAAACACCCTACTGCGCTGGAAAACAGACTGTATTATTCAAGCATAAACCCTTACTATATCTGAAAAAGAGCAGATTTTAAACACTGACATCTTGGATATAGTCATTTGGTACAAAGCCAAAGTTCAAGTTAGTAAAGCCGAGGTGAGCAGAAGAGTCAGGAGACCTAGAAAGTAAAGACTCTCCTGATAGAATATGGGTATTTCTTTGGGGAGTGAATAATTGGGTTTTTTTTCTATACATAGCTTTAATTTACAGGTGATAGTGCACATGCTTTAATCAACAGACCTTTTAATGATTTAGTATATGGCCCTCTCTGGACCACGGTGTTGAACCCTGTGGTTCTGAAATCGGAACATGAATGAGTAGGCCTAGGAGGAATACAAACGGCATTCAGCAGAAGTCAGGTTTGAATCTTTTATTTGAATTTGCAGTCTTTGTCATCTTCCTCTATCTAGACCTTGAAATACAGTCCAGCAGAATGAAAACAAGTGAGGCAGCGAGAGGAGAAATGACAGCAACTTTTGGCTTACAGACATTTTTGTGATGTTAGAGACTACTTCTTCTATCTGGTTGTTAATGTCCGGTTTATTAGTAATGGTACGTGTCAAAGATAGCGCAAGCTGCCCTCAGAATATAGCATGTAGTCCTGATGGGACCCATCATCATAAAAAAGACTGCTGAAATGCTGAAGAAAGTTCAAAGCAGGGTAGCTAAGGTGAGAAGAATATTACTTATAATGCAAGAATGATTGAACTTAATTTGTATAAACTGGATAAGAGGTGATTAAAGGAAGATATGAAATCACTGCACAAATATTTGAGAGATGTTAATAAAAAAGAGGCACAGGGACTGTTTCTGTAATTACTCATGACAAAATGACAAGGTAGTATTGTCAAACTAGAGAGAGAGGGGAAAACAGTTTTGATAAAGGAAGTAATCTGCAACTGTAAGGGGAAAGTAATGAGCTGCTAGGAACAGAACTAACTCGGGTTCAACAGAGCCTTTCTGAATAGTTCAGTTTCTAAATAGTTTAGAGAAAGAATGTGTTTGACATCAGTCAGAGCCTGGGTTAAGCTGCTGCTTTCTACCTCGTTGTGTTAACTAGTCCTTGCCAGTTACTACAGATTTAAAGTTAACTCATCTTTTAACTGAGATCAGTTTAAGAACTGGAGTGGGTAGGTGTTGTTCTGTCTCAGCAAGTGAGGTGTAGGAACTCCTTTCCTAGAGAAGGCAGCAAACAGAGGCAGCCCCGAGAGCAGCGTTCCCGAGATGGCAGGATCGGCTCCAGCACACGGAAAGATTTCTGGAGTTTATACGTGGTTGCTTCCGTTACAGCACCTTCAGCTCTGTCTTGACAGCATTTGATGCACTTAGGCCTGATGCTGAAAATAGAGTCTATTTTCAAACCAGTATAAGCCTTTTCTTGTCATTGTGTACTAAGTACACTGTGCAACCTTAGGAGTTGCGTTGAGGTGTTTGTGCAGAGATTCTTTGGTGATTCCCAGAGTTGTCTTGGTGACAGCCCATTAGGAGAGGGAGCTGTACTGACAGACGGCTGGTGCAGCAGACCTGAGGGTCACTCCTACCCTTCCTGCTTTTCACTTGGAAGTATAAGGTGCAACTATTACAGATAAGGTGTGTGGGATTGGGTCCTTCAGGAGCAGCAAGAGCTGTCTTTTCTGATTAATAAAGGAAGTATAAAATCACCGCAGGGATGTTTGAAAACAGTGATGACGGTCTGTAGTTGGTAAAGATGAGCGGCTTAAGATCAAGACAGATTAGCATTTGAAAAAATGTGATTTCTGCTTCTAGAGTTTATCCAATAATAGTAGTAACAAAAAAGCTGATACCACACATTTCTTGCATTTCAGAGCAATGCCTCTATCATTTTTGAAAGCTAGTGAGATAGTTAGGACTTAACCATTGTCCTCATGCTGAGTAGGAAAACAGGGGCTACGCACCTAAATAATGCTGTGCTTCAAGAGCCTGAATTAGAGAAATTTGAACTACACAGCTAGGTTTGGAAAGCATCTGGAAGAGAATGCAAGGCTACTTTCTGTAGAGTGTCTAGTATAATTATAGGTATTAGAGGATCATTACAAATAAAATCCTAAGGAAGCAAGGTCATCAATGAAGTGCAAAATATTTATTTACTGCATTAATTCTCAGTTGGAGAGAGGGTGATCCTTTCACTACGCCAGTGAAACTTGGTCCTAGGGAAAAGAGAATGGCTGGTAAGTAAAGATGAAGGCTTTTTACCCATACTATAAAACCCAAATAAAAGTTCATCTGAGTTAAAAAGGCAGCATTATAATAGGTGTTATCCTATCATATCCTAAATGATATTCTTCAAGCAGAATATATATAGTGAAAGGTGTTAATTTACGCACGGTGGCAAACTTGCAAGGTCTACTTCAGAAGGAAAGCAAGATCAGAAAACCCAAAAACTGAAGTCATGTGGGCTGAAAATACAATAGATTGTAGGTTGCTCAAGAAACAAGAGAATTAATAAAATAATATTTGATCTTCATCTCACAGTTTAACAGAGAGGCAGACTGTGCCACCTTCCCCAGAAAAATAAACATGGTAATAGATATGTACACTGTTAGCTTCTCTCTTAAAAATACAAAAATGGCACAGAATCCCTCCACATAAAATAGTATTCCACAGTATTCAATTACTCACCTAGTGATTATTTTTACTGTGGCTGATGTGTTTGATTTGAAATGTATCTACGTTTGAGTGTAGTTCAGACAACTTCTGTAATTTGATATTTTTTTCTAGAAAGTCAGCCAACTTTGCTAGAGACTGCAGTTATTTTTCTTGTCTTGCTAAAGTAAAAATCCTGAGGCATTAGAACTAAATAAGAAAGGAGACTGATGATAATTTTTATTTAAAATATTATGATTTTTATGAAGGGTAAATTGAATCAGAAATAGTGCATCAGTATGCCTCTATAACATCATCAAAGTACTAGAATTTTTTTAATTTTCAAGAAAGTTGGTAGTGATCTATTCATTTTTTTAGGGATTATGATACGGGCTTTCCACAGATCTCCAAGTGAGCCTTTTTTTATGGACTGCTAAAACATCACTGAAGTGAGTGTGCTTCGTGGGAATACAAAGAATGCATCTCGCAGCTCTCTGAAGAAATTACAAGATTGATTTTTCAGGAGTTTGGGTCCTAAATGACTGCTATATTTAATAAGAATCTCCACCAAGATTTTTTGCATGGAAGGAAGATCAAAGCAATTACTTATCTCTTCCAAAATGAAGAAGGGAAAGTTCCAGAGTATGCAAGTTGAAATAGCAGGAAGTCTTCATCAAAGTGTGGGAGATGAATGGGGTGCTTCAGAAAGGCTTCTCAGGGCCAGGTTCCAGTTCTGCATAGTGCTTGCTTGGTTTTGTTCCATGTTCTCAATTACTATTATGTGTAGTTTTATAGTGGTACCATAAAGACATCCTTAAAAAAAGGGAGAGGAAAGTGAAAAGTGAAAACCAGATCCTTATTTCTATTGTTCCTTTTGCTTCTCTTCTTTCTCTTCATCAGCTCCAGCCTCTGACACATGGCTTCTTTTCCCCTGATCTTTTTCAGTGCGAGACAGTGTATATTCTTCCAAATAGGTTTTTGAAAGTAGTCCACAGGGGTGCATTTTAACCAATTCAAGTTGTGAGGCAGATTGTGCAAATTGCCCAGTGTGTGCATTTAGGACCACTGTAAAAGTAAACCCCATTTTGCAGCTGTTTTATTTGCTATTGAGCAGTGTGACACCAATAGCTGTTTAGGAAAAGCAACTCAGCCAAAAAAAAAAGAAAAAAAAAAAAAGATACTTCCAATGTTGGGGGTGTTTTCATTCTTTGAATGAATCACTTATTTCCTTACTTTCCAACCCTCTTCTGATGTTTCCAGCTTTAGTCAGAGGTTCTGTAGCCAAATTAGGGTGCAGGTGTCTGTTTGCTGGTTGTACTGCATGTCCATTGAAGGTTTCCACGGGGCTAAGGTCTGTGAAATGTTTTAGAATAGATAGATATAAAGCCTCATCGTAGACAATATGGAGGGAGGGGACCTCAAATGAGAGCACGGTGAGCGCCCTTGCCCCAAAAAAGGACCAGGTTTATCCCTTCTCATTCTCATTTGTCTGATAGGTTCTTAAAAACTTTCACTAATGGAAATACTACATATTCTGCAGGCAGCCTTCTGTCTGTACTTACTTTTTCTTTTAGAAAGTGTTCCCCTATGTTTAACTGAAAGCTCTCTTGCTGCAATTTAAACCTGTTTTGTAGTTTACGTTTCAGGCCTATCATTTCTTCTCTTATCCCCAGTGGAAAAGGAGAGTAGCTCCCAGTAATTTTTACGTATCGGGCTCTGAAGTCTTTCCTCATACTTCCCTAACTATATAAACCAATTTATTTTCAAAACTGGACACACCGTTGCAGGTGCAGCCTTACCAGTATGAGTGAACTGCAGGGATTATTCCATGGTTCTTCCATATAACATACTAGCATATAACATAACATAACATAGCATACAGGAAATGTTTGAGCATTTGTATCAGCCAAATGCTGTTGACTCATATTAATCTCATTTTGACTGCACATTCTTTTCTGTCTTGTGAGTCATCTGCTCTATTGTAATTGTGAAGTTAATTGTTTCACCCACACAGAATACTTTTTACTTGCCAAATTGGGTTGCATCCTTCTTTTTTAGACTCTCCAATTTGTCAAAATTGCTTTGAACTCTAAGCTTGCTCTTCCAGTACTTGCAATGGCTCCCAACTTTGTGTCATCTGAAAGGCTTGATAAGTTCTTCCTGTCGTCCATCATTCAGAAAATATTGAATGATGCTAGAAGCAGAACAAACCCTGTGAACCACCTCATCCATCTATCCACTTTGACAGTGAGCCATTGATAACTGTTCTGTATACAATCTTCCAACAAGCTTCTACCTGCCTTACATTAGTTTACGGTAATTCTCATCCCCCGCTTTTAAACTGTTCTCCTGTTTGGCACGTATCATTTTCATCCATCATAGCATGCTGAAAGTGATTATGTTTTTATTCTCGGTTTGTTTATGGGTTGAATTGAAGTAGAGCAGGTTGAGGGCTCAATGAGTTAATGTTCCTTGTGCTCTATGCGTATTAGGATTCGGTGAGCCCGAATTGTTTTCTAAGAATAGAGCGAAAGTTTCAGTACTTCCTGTGAGCCCAGCCTGAGAACTGGTGAATAAAGCAAAAGAACAAATAAGTATCCAGGAAATTCTCTACATGTAACTCTCTTGGTCTGTCTTTGTCTTGATCATGTTATTTAGGTGAGGTTGGGGCCTTTTTGTGTATGTTAATTTGCCTCATAAGAGATACCAAAACTTCTCTTTCCCTGACCTCCATTCTGTAGATTCTGACTATAGAAATACTGTTGGTAACAATCAACCTGTGTAATTGGGATTTATTTGGTGTTTGAAAACCTTCACCTCCTTTTGTAGTAATTCAAACAGTAAACTTGTTTTAGCTTTTTACTGTGTTTGAAATTGAAACTTGACTTTGTCTTTGACTCTTAGCTTCTGGCAAATGGTTTATGGGCTGAGACAGCAGATAGAGACATGTTTAAAACTACTGAAATAACAGATTGTGTTATGTATCTTATACAGAAAAACCCCCAAATTTTTATGTCCTCAAAGTCAGAAACTGCAATTCTAATTTAGGCACTTTTTAAGGTATTTTAATCTTCCTGATATCTTTCAAACCGTAGACAAGGGTGACTGTTCATACATTAAGAAACAAATTAAAATACGTCTAGGAAAAATCATCACTTTGTTGAAATCATTAACTTGTCTCAGAGGAAACTGCAGAATACAAAATGTGGCATCTTACACAAGTCATCTGTAAGCTAGACTTAACTATGTAAATCGGGGTTAAAAACAACAAACAAACAAAAAGAAAACAACCCAAGGGAAACTGCCTGAAAAATAGTGGTAGAGAAAAAGTTATAGTAGGCTTAATAGAAAACCCATTGAAATACGGTTTCACTGATCTTTGGTTCGGTTCTGTTAGTGGAAAAAATTCACGTGGACCAAATTCTGGTACACTAAGTTTGCATTAGCATCTTTTTTATGATTCACCTCATTTCTAACAATAGAATTATTTGCAGAATGCATCGTTATTATTCCTAAATAGTAAACCACTCCAAACCAGCCACAATTGTCAGATGCTTTTAAAAATAAGTATCATTTACTCTCCTTACCCAGGCTGCTATGGAGGAAATGGCCCTGCTCTTTTGCTGAATGTGTTTTGCACCTATCGCATCTGAGAAATATTTATTGTTATCTTCTGGGTTTTACCCTTCCCCTGTTTTCATTCAGAAAATTTAACAGAAACATATTCTTCAATGTTTTGCAGGATAACTTCTGTCCCCTCCTGTAGATTATAGGATAATTAAATTATGTGAATGTTGTACTTCAAGGCTGCTTCGTTGGTTTTACAAGCACTGGCTCACGTTGTGCTTGCCAAGGTCCAGAGCGTCACCTCCTTCAAGGAGTTTAGTTGTTGAAGTTCAGAAGTGTAGCTGACTGCAACCGAGGTCAGCTCCTTTGCCAATAAGGATAAGACCATGAATATTTCTTTATCCACCATAAATACGGGAATAGATAATCTTGGCATTTCAGCCAGTGCCATTTCTGAGAGGCTTATTTCATAGAAACTATCCCATGTGAAAAAAAAAAGAGCTATTTGAAGTCTCCACAGCTACATTAGTCCAACTAGAGAAATAAAACTAACAGATTTGCAATGGGTATTGATTGACATCTAAAAACTCCTGACAAGACTTAACAAAGAACGGATTAAAAAAACCACCACCAATGGTGTAAGAGCTAATGAAAGGTCAGGCCAGGTACCAGGTATGTGTGATCCCGAGTGGGAATTTGGCCACTATATTCAACGTACATATCTTAACAAATACACAGTACAATATAAAATTCTTACCTTCTGTTTTTAGTGAATTCCAGAGACTTGCTGAGTTACTGTTAATGTCTGCCCATGAACTGTGTCCTTCAGGCCCATGAGAAGGGACACTCTTCTTTATGCCTCAAGCACCGTGGGTTAAAGGAGCAGCTGCAATGGTGGGTTCAGTCCCCCTCGGCACTCTTACACTTCAACTGACCGCTAAGGTCATTCAGTAACTTGAACTTTGTGCTCTCTTTTCGCAGACAAATGATTTTAAAAAGAACAAAAAAATAGAATTCAAAAACAGGATTAAAAGGAAAAAAAAAAGCTGTATTTCAATTTAATATTTAGAGTTGCTTTCCCCAGGTTTAGTGGGACTTCTTTAGATGATTATTATCTTCTCCTTATGGTGGACATGATTAGACTGCGATGAACACTATTGCACTTTCCATACTGAGTGTTGTGAATATAATAGCACATTACAGATTTGGTTTTGGAAAGAAAAAAAAATTATTATTTCTTCTGTTAGAAATTATTTCTTCTGTCCGTGAAATCTGTAGGAGTTTGCAGTGGATCTGCCCCCGTATTTAATTGGCCTGTCCCTTGCAGGGACCTTCCTGCTAGCCCACTGACATTTTACTTTTTGATATACTACAGATTATTTTACTTCTCAATCTTTAAAAATTTCTAACCTAATAAAGTAGGTGACAGCAGCTTACTGAGATCATCATCCAACAAGTGGCCCTCCTTGAGTGGGGACAAGGGAGAGACCTGAGGAGTTTGCAGTGGGGGGGACTATGCTGGGAGACGTGCTGAGGGCACGCTGGCGTTCTCCGGTACAAGTTCAGGCACTCGATTTAGGACTTAAGGGAACAACCATAGCCTGCCTGATATACAAAAGCAGATTAAATAATGGTTGTGGTTTTAAAATATTTGAACCAATTAATCTGACAGATAAGGTTAACGGTGTTTACAGATTAAGTTTACTATGTGGTTGTCTTCTGTTTGTGCATTCTGTGGGGAACTGATGGATTTCTGTGGGAGGCAGGACAGAAACCAAAAAGTTTGGTATCACAGGTACGATTGATTCTTGGGTTTTGGACCACAATTTCATTGCACTTTTAATTAAATTAAGGTAGGTCACCTCTAATACTCTTTCTTGAAAATCTGAATTTCTTCTTTGTTCTTGGTACTAACTTGACTGGACTTTTAGCAGTTCAATTATTATATTAATACATATATCTATAAAAATAGCTGCAAAACTGAATTTGTGTCTCTACCTGACTTTTTTTCCCCCCCATTATTGTAGCTATAATTAAAACAGCTCTTCCTAACATGGACAGAGAAGCCAAAGAAGAATACTTTGTGGTCATCCAAGCAAAGGACATGGGAGGACATATGGGCGGACTCTCTGGAACGACAACAGTGACAATTACGCTCACTGATGTTAATGACAATCCTCCTAAGTTTGCACAGAGTAAGTGCCGTTATGTGTATGTGTTCTCCTATATAAGACAGTTATATGGTGCTGGGGTTTTTTTTTATCAAGCTCTTTTCTTTATTTAATCTTATTGCTTGGGTTTGTAATGTAATTTAAAAATATGTAGCTGCAACTAGAGAAACATTAATAGTCCTCTGCCTGATTAAGAGCTTAGGAAAGAGGGAATTACGTTTCCAACAGTGCACACAGCTCTCTGTCTTCCACGTTACCCCTCTTACATCCACACAAAAAATCTTGGGGACTTTTTTTGATATATATTTCTTTGCTTTCAGGGCAGTTGTTTCTAAGTGCTAGTTTTAGTTGCTGTTTTATGTGCTTCCATCTCATGCAGACAAGTGACGCTACCAGTAAAAGACATATATACTGATAAAAGTAATAAAGGTTTGACTAATTAGGTAATAGTGAAGAAAACAAAGAAAATAAGTCTGAGTCTAGATAATTGTTGATCTTTAATTCAAAATCCATATTTACTACTGTGGTTCCAATGGATGTCTTGCTGGGCTAGGTTAAAATGATTTGCCGTCCTGCTGAGGTTCTCTGCAAGCTTTGTAGTCTATTTCAAAGATGAAGAGAAAAAGAAAAAAGAAGAGGGAAGAGCATAATGACTGAATTGATTTTATTTGGAATAGGTGCAATCTAATGCACTATTAGAACTTATCTTTTTATCCATCTTGTTCTGAAAAACTGAAGTTGTAAGGTATTAAGAGTCTATTTAGGGTTGGAGAATGTTCACGTCTAGACTTTTTATCATTTTTACTTTATTAGAAGCATGTTTTTCTAACAAGGTACTTATGCACCCAATGTAAAATTAATTCTTTTCCACATATGTCTGACTTGAAATCCACTTTTGCGCTGTTCTGAGGACACAAAGAGTGAAATGGGTTTGTCCTAGTACTCAGCATGCGATAAACACTCTCCTGTAGTCTAGAAAATTCCCATACTGATAGATAGAGAGAAAAAATAGAAAATAAATAAGCAGAGGTAAAAGCTTATTTGCAAAATATATATTTTATTACCTCATCTTAGTGGTTTTTAACAGATAAGCACTCTGTGCGCAATAAAAGCTTTTCTCATTATAAAATAAGAAATGCATCATTTTTGTACTTCATATCACATTGCATTGCTTGCATTTGTGTAGTGGTGTTTTCCAGCATAGGATGACAGTTTCCCTAATAATGTAAACTTCGGTAGATGAGAGCCCTGGCTGAACCATATCACTAGAATGCAGAGGGATGTTTCTTTTATACCTGCCGTGTGCCGCAGCCCTAACTCTGTGAAGACAGATCTGCTCTTCCCAGCTTACCTGGCTTTTGCGTTTGTATCAGCGCTTTCTGTCTCAAAAGCCTTTGCATGCCAGAGTGAAAAAGCAGATGAGAAAATCAGGCACCGGACTGGTCCTACCTGGTGGTTTTGCTGGCGGTCGGGGCGGGCAGCGGGAGCGAACGCGAGGGGGATGAGCTGCAGCCTCCTGTCTGTGCCCCCCTCGCCGGGACACAGCGGCCCACGGGCTGGGTCGCGTGAGGAAGACGGCATCGCAGATCCCTGACGTGGGCTTCTTATGTGGAAAATGCAGATCAATTTTCCTTCAACAAAGAGTGAGTCGTTGCCTTTGAAGCCGCTATAGCCGGTGCCTTCCAGTGCAGGATTCAGGCTGCCATCTAGGAATAACCGCCCTGATGTAACTCCGACCACTACCATTAGACAAAAACTACATCTACTATAACTTTGTATTATATATATATTGCATTTAATGAGGATGAGCCACAGTAAGTATTGTAACTGGATATTATTACAAGTTCTTTCTTTTAAAACAAAGTGTTGATAGTATGCTGCCTAGCATTACAGGTTAGCCATGACTCTGGCCTTACAGAAGAGCCGATCAAGTCTTTTTTTACACCGTTGAAGCACAGTTTGCATTTGCCTGGAAAGGAAAATAAGAAAGGATCAAACTTACAATAGAGCCTAACCAAAATGAAATAGAAATTCATAAGATGTAATACATGCTGCTTTCACGATAAATTGTGATGAACTCAGAAAGCAGTGTGTTTTATCGGTTTATTGTTTCCAGGCAGGACAGAAATGTATATTTATGGTTTGATTTCAGAGAGTGTTAGCCTCCTGGGTTTTAGAAATGAAAAAGATGAACTTTCACTACTTCTATGATCTCTTTGAAATAATTTTAGAGGCATTCCATAAGTCACAGAAGTTTTTAACCCAGCAATTTTCCATACAATTTCGTTGAGAAGGACGGTGCACTGCTGTGAAAACCAAGGCTTTTCAGAGATGCGTAATGTGGATTTTTGGCCAGCTCTGTGCTAGGACATCTTGGCAGGGCGATTCATAATTCTTGAGACCAATTTGTGTAAAAGCATCAGCTGCATCATAATAATTTTTTTTTACAATATTTTGTAAACTGTCTTAATAAATCAGAGAGAAAAATACCAACTCAAAAATGCAATCAACTGTGCCTGGAGATTCAAACCACAAAGTGTGGACAGCAGTATAAATTATGAACACATAATTTAGTCTCCTGAGGCACTTGATTGCTTTGGCTGCTCATTGTTTGTGAGCCATTATGAATATTCTCGAGGAATCTTGATGATCTCCAAATTCTCTCTAACAATTCGGCCTAGAAGCATTAAAGAAAAAAAAAATCTTTCACCTTGGAGCAGACTATATGTGTAGCTAATATATGTATTTGTGGATTCCTCACAGTTTCCTTCCTACTTTTCAAATGCTGCGACTCCAATCAACCTACAGTTAAAGCAGTAACTTCAGAAAATTTCGGTTTTAGAAAACTACTGGCTGCACATTAACAGTCAAAATCATACATTTTCTTAGAACAACTGTGAGGACAGAAAAGAAGTTCAGAACTCTAAAAGTTAAATTATTTTAAAGGTCTTATCTGCTAACCTTGAATTCCTTTTGACTATTTTAATTACTAAGTAGCACTGCAGTTAATTAGAACATGTATTAACTGTAGCTTCAATAAGTGTAAATTACCAAGAGGTAAAAAAATAGGCATGTAATAAAGAATGAGCTAAAGCATGCACATGTTTTCTGGTTTTCAGAATACAGTTAAGAACTGGGAGATATAGTAGTAAAATGGGTATTTAGATTTTTTCTCTTAATAAAATGCTTACCTATAATAATAATAATACAATAATAATAATACAATATAATAATATAATGTGATATTAATACTATAATTTATGATAAATATAATAATAATGCAAGTTCTAAATAGATTTTTTACACTTCTTAGGTTAGAAGGTTTGAAGCAAGTGTTACAAAAATTAAAAATACTAACAATTTGAATAGCACTTTGTAGTGGGTTTTAGTCTAACCCTACAACCGAATAGTAAATACAGTGATGTTTGTTAATGAAAAGTTATTATTTCCTTCAAAACTTAAATTTTGTGAGTTTCCTTGAAGGTTTCTTAATCAGTTTCTTATCACAAAAGGGAGATGGAAGGGTTAAAAAAACAAAACCAAATCAAACTAGAACAGCCAAAAAAGTAGTTAGGATTTGAAATTGTATAAGGCATCTTTAAAGTATTAGACCAGTTTCCTCCAGTGTAAAAGCCAAATTTTCACAGTTGAATTCTATAAAAAAATATAACTGCATGTGTGTAAATAAAATGGTAAGTTCAGCAGTGCCTGCAGTAGGGAATGTTGCAGATTTTCAGAGTTGAAAGTAGCTTAATATTTATGTTTGCCAACACTAAGCATCCCTGCAAGGAAGAAGCAGGGTACTCCCGTAATGAAAATAACTTGTAAATAACTTGCGTAAATGTGCTTTGTGTGAGTTGCACATCTCAAAAGTTTGCATTGGGGAAGTAGAAACAAATGAAGAGCACACCAGAGGTACTGGAATCAGGTGTAATGTTTAGTCTTTTCCTCTTATTCGTAAGGTCTGTATCACTTCTCAGTGATGGAAGATGTCGCTCTTGGTGAACCAATAGGAAGGGTGAGAGCAAACGACCTGGATATTGGAGAAAACGCTAAATCATCCTATGACATTATTGAAGGAGATGGAATGGATATATTTGAAATTACTACAGATGCCCAAACTCAGGACGGCATTATTAGAGTGAGAAAGGTAAATTATATCTCTGTTTAAAAAGAAAAAAAATGTTTATTGTACATATAACTACCCAGCCAGACTGTACTCTGTGAGAGGAAGGATTCTTTTATCTAGGGATGAGGTGTCAAGCCAGTGAAGTGATAAAAAAGGGATGTATTAGCCATGTCCCTCAAAGTTGTCATTTAGGTGACGACTGGGGGAGACGTCCATGGAAGTGTTTTCTGTGTTGGGCACGTGTTAAAATCTTGTCTGGGCTTCCATGTGGTCACATCAAAAGGTTCTGCTTCCTTATTTCCAAAGGAGAAGAGTAGATGGGAATTTTCTTTGTCAGTAGTGTAAACTTCCATAAAATCCTGGCTGAGTATTCAGCAAATAACTTTTCTCTATTATTTGATTTAGCTAGCCAAATACTGTTTATAGAAAAAAAAAATCATAGCATATTATTTAAACTGCCTGATGTGTGAGAGGCTTCATTGTCCACCTTTTCTCATGTTGAACTCCTTGCTCAATGAATAGTGATTTCACTGAACCTTATCTAGGACACCAGTGGTGTTTCACGTGGGAAGTGCCAAATTCGGGCCTTAAAGAAGGCTACAAACCCATTACCTTTTCTATGCTTGTACAGTCTTCATGTATGCAAGATGAGGTATTTGCACGTACGCAGCAGAAGGACCGCTTAGTTATATACAGAAATAGGGGAGAGACAGCATATCTAGAACAGAACTTGGATAGTAAAGTCAATTAAACACTAATTGCAGACTTAATTTTCATTATTTTCTGGGGAAGGAGGGGAGAGCTGATTCTCATGCTGTGTTGTGAAAAAGGATATGAATGTATCTTATAACACTGGCATAGAGGGTTCTAAATATGTAGCACAGAGGACTTCAAATTGATCTTTTGCATTTTTTTAAAAAAAACCACAACACAAAACAAAGACCGAAAACCTAAACCATTACATTCCCGTGAGTACGGGTAATTAATATGCAACTTGTACCCGTAATTAAAGAGGTCAGGCAGAGTATCTGTCAAAAGTTCCTGTTTTCTCTTTTTCAGTGAGTAGGTCAGCACTGTAGATGCATGATAAAATGATGTATATTTATCTAAATTGAGATCTGTTTTCCTAAAGAGAAAATTATGATATACATCCTTGATCTTCCTTACTGTTATTTATTGTATGCTGTGGCCTCTTTCGTAAACTAAGGCAATTAGCCTTTTGCCCCAGTTCCCTTGGCTTTATTTCATAACTGAGTCTCCACCATAATGTTGTTTCATATATTCGTTTTGACAGCAGTAATCATTTTGGTTCTACTACAGTAGATGATGTATGGAGGGTACTGCTCACCAACAGATTTTCTCCAGCATAAATTCACGGGCTTTAGACAATGCAGAGTAAATTTTCAATGTGATATTCTGATTGAGCGTGACTAAATGTATTGGGGTGCTGTCATTTCTGTAAAGCGCGTGAAAAGCAATTGGAAAAAATTATATAGGAGCTATGATTGGCAAATTGTGAATATGCTGATTTATAAATCACCATTCATAATTACAAAAGCTTCCTAATTTAAAAGCTGCTAAAGAAGCAAGGTTTTCTCATGTTTACTAGCATTTGTGAGAAAGAGCAAATCCCATTAGACCTTGATTCATACCTGGAAAAATTTGAACGTATACATATTGAAGGCTTTGACAGACTTCCTGAAGGCCCCTATTTGTGCTCTTGCCAATATTTGCATTGCAGATTCCGAGTTTCTATGTCCTTTTCTCTTTATCCCTGGGACATTGTAATGCAAATCTTAATATCTTTCCAATACTTGGCAATTTGCATCTTTGAAATTTGAATCATTGTGAGACACAAGAGAATTATATAGTGAATATACTGATGTGCTTCAAGACACAAACTTGAATCTCCTATAATGAAAAATTCTAATATTCCAAAGTGTCACAGATTTTGTTTTTATTTGATATTTCATTCTTCTAAATCCCCTGTGTTTTCATCTTTAATATGGAACTGTAAAGTAGTAAAAACAATGGTGACATGGCAGGTATATTGATAGAATAAAGTAATCGGTTTCGTGTTTCTCTCTCTGAAAAAAAAATAAGATACAGAAATAGGAATTGCTAGAGTTTTAAGAAATTCCTGAGAGATGTCTACCTCATTTACCCCTATAAACAGAAATGCAGTTACCCAAAGTACAATAATATTGAAGTACTTTCTTATATGATTAGCTCTACATTTTTCCACATAATATCCAACAAATAATAATTGCTGCTTCTTGGCGTTTCTCACATTGTTCTGAAAGTAATAAAATATTTATTCTTTGTGGAGCTAGTATTTTTTTTTCTTATCTCCAACTAACAAAGCACTGATGAGGTGCGTGATCAGTATGCAAGTTGTCAGCGCCGACAAATTTGTAGTATTTATCTGTTATGTAATTGTAATGGTATAATTCATGAGAGAGAATATTTTGGTAAATTTCTTGTGAAAAGCGAGAAAACAAAGAATCTTGTTTTCTCTGAGGCTGGTTAATAAACAGATATCAATATATGCCTAGAAAAATTGCAGGTTGGATTTCTAGGGGTGGGAAGTGATTGCATTAAAACTCACTGAATGTACTTAAACTCACATAACTTTCATCCATCAGCATTATATGCACTTGTTCTTTCTCTGTGGCCATTAGTAAAAGACATTTATCTTTGTCATTCTTAACAGCCGCTGGACTTTGAGACCAAAAAATCCTATACTCTGAAGGTAGAAGCAGCCAACATTCATATTGATCCTCGCTTCATCAGTGGAGGACCATTCAAGGATACAGCAACAGTAAAAATTGTAGTAGAGGATGCTGATGAGCCACCAGTCTTTTCATCACCTACTTACCTACTGGAAGTACATGAAAACGCTGCTATTAACTCTGTGATTGGTCAGGTGGCTGCCCATGACCCCGACGTGTCTTCCAGCCCTATAAGGTAGTGCTGCTTTCACCTTCTCTTTGAAAAAACCGCTGGCAGAATCCCAAGTGTGTTTTCCTGTATATTGTATGACACTTTTCTCATGCCGTTTTATTTCTACAGAAATACTTGCAAAGGCTTTATTTTACGATGTTTGGTTTATCAGTTTAGATCATTTTCAAAATCACAAAAATACTCCTTGCCACATGAGTAGAAACAGTAGGAATGCAATAAACATGAAAAATAGGGTGTATGAGGTCTGATGGGGTTGAGTCATCAGTGTGTATCTCTGCCATTATTGTAAATAATCCGCTGGTTTCTGCACTAACAATACTGAGTTTGTTCCATGTAGTTACAAGGTTGTCAAAACATATTTTGTATTGCTTTGGCTAAACCCAATCCTGGTTTAAAGACAGAAATTAGAGATGGTTATGCCCATCTGACTTCTGCGTCTTTGATTTACATTTTTCTTTTTTGATCTAACTTGAACAAAATGTGTTATTTCATCAGATCGGTGTTTTCTATGTCATTTTGAGGAGCCCACATCTTCCCCTCCCTTTTGTAGTGGTTGGTACGGAGTGAAGCGAGTGTTCCCAAAACACATTTTGTTATGTGTAGGAGCAAAGCGTTATGAAAACAAACACCAAAATGTCAAATTCATCATAAAGGTGTATTTGGAGGGAGTCTATTCAATAATAATCATGACTATACATTAGTGCCTTAGGGAATTTAAGCTACACTGGCAGTTTTCAAGACTATTTTCTTATCATTGTCACTTACATCAGGTTTGTTGCAAAGCCAAACTTTAAACCTTTATTTAGCATCGCATATCATGTTTTAGTGTTTTTAGAATTAGAATTTCAAAATTTCCAACAAGTTTGAATGTGTTAGAACTTGTGTATGAAGATGTTGGAGCCTCTCATTTCTAAATCATCCTTTCAAAACTAGCTAAATGTAGCATTAACTGTCACAGATTTCCTTACAGATTAATTGATTAATATGTTTTCTACTGCAGCACACAACCCAGACAGCGTTAACAGACACAGAATTTATTTTCTTACCAGAGGAGCTGTCAGGAGGAACAAAGATGGTAATCTGATCGTAGAAAGGGGAAATTGAAGGGAGTTACTATCACAATTTAAGCAGTGGCTCCACCCCTGATTTTATTACTGTGGTCCACTGGCGTCAGGAAAAAGGGCTTGCACTGCCGCTACAAAGAGAGGGTCTTCCGAAGGGTGTGCGAAGCCAGGCATGGTGGCAGCAAGTTGACTTTCTTCCCTTTCCTCCAGCTGGATAGCGATTTCTTTCCATTTAACCTTAGTTCCTTCCCTCTGCCCTGTTCCGCTTTGCTCTTGGCTCGCTCCTGTGCTCTTCTGCCTCTTGGTTGTGTGCTTGTTTTCCCCTTGTCTCAGCCTGGCTTCAGCTCTGCTTCTGTTTCACCTTGGCTGTTTTTCCAGTCTGGTTCTGATCCCCTGGAATTCTTTTCTAGCCCTGCCCAAACTCCTAATAATTTGGACCAGCTATAAGCCCATCTACGTCCTAAAATCGAGCCTCTATATTCTGTCCAAGCGTGAAAAACTGAACTGAATAAAATTTTTCCATCGTTTCTATTTTTTATATGTGCGAACTGCGTTAGAATGGTATTACTTATCAGGTCATATAGAAACAGTAGATACACATGAAACAGAATTGGCCAAAAGTCATTACATTTAAACAAAAGTGTAAGTAATTAGTGTGATTTATATCTTCTTTAAAAATGTTATATGCAGTACTTGATTGAATTTTTCTACAATATTGGCTTGATAGCTAATTAAGGAATATTTAGAGCTCTATTTTCTGTACAATTTTTTTTTTTCTTGTTTGCTCACCTGATTAATTTGGCTTTACCTGGGGTAGCTCTCGAATGTGAAAATTCCTTTTTTTCATTTTTTGCATGAAAAATATTTTAAGACGAAAGAAATGTCAAGTTATTAATTCTACTGTTAGAGGAGGAAAAATACCAGGAAGCAGAAATGCAGTTACTTTCTTTCCAGTTTGGAACAAAATTGGAACATGGCAGGTTCTAACAAAAATACGTGGGAGCATTGTTTTGTTGGATTGGAACGTTTCATATTGATCGTGCATTTTAAACAGTTATTCTGTTACTGCATCATGTATATGACATAAATTTTATGTATATGTTCTATGGTATACTTTCAAAAATATTAAACATAAGTTAAAAATTTGAAAAACAGAATGAAAACATTCTGTTCTAAAAATAATGGACTATTTTAATACTGCCTGGCCCTTTTTAATGTTTGGGTTTTTTAAAAACAGAATTTTTAGGAGACGATGACCAATTGTATTTCAAAGAAACTTACTTTTCAGTAGGTATCTGTTCTATCAGTATTTTGCTTAGGCAGAGCTTTTGCATACATTTGTTATAAAAATCCTATCACCACAAAAGAAAATACGAATCAGCTCATGTGCTACCAGTACCACGTCTACTGCACGGTAGTCTTCACACAAACACTCAGTACACTCAGAGTATTGCGATACCATGAATGAAATAAAACTTGGATATCTCTGAACATAGAAGTAGTCTGATAATTGAATCATGAGACAAAACGTTAAAGAATTTAGAAAACTTATTATAGAAAACAGCTTGGAGAGGAACTTCTCCTGTGTTTTCTTTTTTTTTTTTAAATAAAAGTTTAACCTCATTTCTACCCAGTGGAACAGTACTTTGTTCTTTGTGCTTGCTTAGAAGAGATGAAACATATTCTCTGAATCTCTCCATCACTTGATCCAAAAGGCACGAAGCCCACCATAGATTTACAAGCGGGTGCGTCGATGGGTTACCAGACTGGTTCTGAATGTGCCCACCCCATGAAGAGGGTTGTTTAGAAAGTCTTATGTCAAACGCAGAGATTTGGCACTGGTTATTAGTCTGAAATCTCCGTACCAGACAATGACATTTAGGCACGTTTAGGTGGATGGGACTGAAGGATGTATACGTTGTTGTTGTTGTTGTTGAGCCCAAACTGTGGATGAGCAGAGACATCTTTGAATGGCTAAGTGATAAAGTCAGCTGAATTGTTCATTACCTGGTTCTCCAATGAAAACGCACTGTCTCTTCATATCGGTTGTTAGGTTAGTCTAACTATATCTTGTCTTTCATAACCCCATATTTTTAAGCAGCAAAATTTATCCTCTGTCTTTATTTGCTGTTCGGTTGTGCATGTTGCTTAAGGGCCTGGCTCACTTTGGAGCCTGATGGTGAAAAGGATTTACAAATTTGGCTGGTAGTTGTAAATATGGTCAGTATCTCGTCTTATTCTAGCCTGGTCATTTCAGAAGCGCGTGGCAGTGGCTCACATCCTACCACATCTGGACCGTGCATCTCCCCTGGGAAGGGGACCCAGTGAACTCAGCTAAGCTGGTTGTAAAGCTTTACTGTAGTTTATTTAGTAAGGGCGGTACATTCTGGCTTACAGTACAATTAGGCTTGAAAGATCATTATCTATTAGCATACAAATCTATTGATTCCAGTAGTACTTATTTCATGTTTCTGTTGTTATTTTATAACCATGGTCTATTTATCTGCAGTAAATTATCTTGGATAAAGCGTGATCCAAGCGCACAGGAAAAAGCATGGGTAATAATCTCTCTTCCTCTCCTGTCTCTGCCCTCCTATAAATCACTGCCCTTCAGTGTCTTTCTCTGAGGAGAGATAAGCTTCACTGTGGCAGGTTTTCCCCATTCATATCGACAGAGATTTCATCTTTGGCAGCAGTTGATCATTTTCTTAATTCACAGCAGGCTTTAAAAACCTAGATACGATATTTTCTGTCTCCCTAATGGTACAGCTGTTTATCTGTCACTAAGTAGCATGTCCAAGCTGCCTGGCATTAATAAACAATGGTGATTTACCACTGAAGAGGTATCAGTACTACGATTCAAATCTCAGCAGGTGCAGCAAAAAAGGATTTCTGCTCTTATTTACATTGGTGCAAATAAAGAACAGATCAAATTAAGTCATAACAGCAATATCAATAGTGCAGAACAGGACTGAAAATAATTTTAAGTCTCTTGTTAAACCACTGTGGGGTTGTTCTTGTAATTGCTATAGCAGACCTATAAAGTAACCAAAACTTCCCAATAACCTGTGCTGGCTTTATGGCAATTTCCAAAGATATTATTTCCCAAGATATTCTTTTCTCATTTTTAGAGCTTGCAGCTTATGGATCTGACAATGCATTCCCATTAAAGAGAGTTACAATACCATTATCATGAAAAGAAAACTGCAAATGTACTATTAGTTTTCCCAGGTTTATGACACTGCAGATTTTATTTTTTGTTTGGTACCAAATATTTATCAAATTAAAATCAGGAGAGGGTTTTACCTCTTTGTAGTCTTATAAAGCCATGTAACTTAAGTTAAAACTGTTTCATTTTGAGTGCTGGTTTTGCATTGTGAATAAATACTGTTGGGATGAGATGAAATGCAATACAATAAACTCACAGATGTGATGCTCCCAGTTTTATAACTTCAAAAACTGTACTGCAGGAAGGCTCTAAATGGAAGTTTAAAAAAGGATTGATCCTTAGAGTAAAACTGTGTCCTATCTCAGTGGAATTTATGTCAAGCTAAGGTCAACTAAACATTAAATAGCATATGAGCATTTTGTGTTTTATTTCATTTGTGGACTGTAAAAATTTCATAAACGTCTGATATCAGAAGAGTTCTGTCTGCATCATTACATAAACATGAAGGATTAAAAGGTAGTTTTAAGTGATGACATCTTAAAAAAAGTGATCTTGATTGCTCCCTTTCTCATATTTTCTTGAGTGAAATCTTAAGCCTGTGAAAGTCTGTAAGATGTTCTTTACTAACTTCACTTGTAACCAGAATTTTACTTCTAATACTTTAATTGGAACTAGGGAGACATCAAAATAAGGTTAAGATACACTCTCGGAAATGATTGCCTGAAGTTAGGCAGCTACAGCGTTATTCTTCCACACAAATGACCTAATTTGCAGAAATGCTGAGGATGGTGCAATTCCCATTAAACCAGTGAGAACTGGGTATGTGGAGCTCACTAGAAAAGCACTTTCCTTAAGTGTCCAAATATAGATGTGTGTGCCTAGCTTTAGGCACATATATTTGTGATTTTACTTCATTTTTTTTTTTTCTGGTACTCTTCTTAACCAAGCTACTCATTTTTAAGTTAGTAGAGTTCTCAGAATTTAAAACCAGAAAACTTAAATGTCTAACAAATCCCATTTCCTAGTTAAACAGGGGCTTTCACTCCTAAGTCCATTAGGTGTTAAGTACCTTGCGAATGTGATCATGCTAGCTTTAATCTTTAGTAATGCATTTAAACACTGAAATGGTAAGATTTTGATAAATCTTCATAACTGAGAGCTAAATTTCTGCAAGTGAATTGTATCTTTCTGAATGCAATGTATCTTTCGTTCTAAATGTGAAAATATCTGAAAGTGAAATAAAAAAGATTAAAGACATAATTCTAAACTTTGAAATCAGATCCTAATGCTGTGTCTATCAGAATCAATTGTGCTATGCTGGGATGAGTGTGAGTTCATCAGAATATGTTTATTGTAGCATATAAAGGAACTTCCGAATGAGAAATTTTCTTTTGGCAATTGCTTATGATAAAGCATAAACCAGAATGGAATAACTGATTTTCAGATAACTCTGCCATTGCCGCTGTAGCAAAATACACTCCTGTTCTTTTATCAGTGAATTTAACAGCGTGTTTGCAAAAAGTAGAAATGTGATGAGAAACTGACAGTCTGAGTCCCTTTTCTGACCACTCCGTAATGTAATCCAGGCTGATACCGAGTCCTAACTCGCCCCATTATGCCTAGATATAATGCAGAACAGATGTAAAAACTGTCAGTGCATGCTGCTAGGTTCTGTAATACATAGACACAAAGGCTTAAAAGGCTTTTATATAAATCCACAATTAGGATTCAGTGAAACCCCTTGAAGTCAGTTTTTGTTGAACCATATCAATAGTTTATCACTAAACCCGCTCATTCCGTACCTTTCCTGTCAAAAAATTGGAAGGCTTAATTTTGTGATTTAAGTTCTTTTTTTTTGCGAATAGTACATTAATAGAATAACTCTGTGAAAATGGACAAACATAAAAGCTTTCCTGGAGATCCTGTTCTGAGCTTTAAATCGTCGTCCTGCTTAACGCAGTGCTGGAGCAATCTACTGCAGCTCGCTCTTCTCCTCGAGCCGGCTCTGTTTGGGCGGCACAATTTGCCTGGACGGTCACATTTGCAAACTCTGACCACCTGTCAGATGAAAGGTGTTTTGTTAAAAACCAGTGATGTCAATCCATAAAACAATCCGTCCTTCAGCCTTTGAAGTGTTTTACAGGAGAACGGTGATTCACTAACCGCCTTCTGCCCATGGAGCTGCTTGAACCAGAACCAAATAATGTGCTTGGTGAACAGCTTATGCTTCATTAATCTGAAATTTATTGGTAAAATAATATTATTCAGCCCTTTTTAAAATAACCATGAAGCCCACCATTTTTGTGTGCTTAATACATTACTGTTGAAATTATCAGCAGTTACTGTGAAATACCATAGAAACTGTCTAATAAATGTGATGGATTGTGTAATTAACTCTTGATCAGCACCGTTTTTCAAAGATGTTACCCAGTGAACCTGAGGGCATTTTATGACCTTCACACTGGGTATACAGCTAATTACTCCTTGGGCAATAATTAATAAGTTTTTTTAGTCTCAGTTTGTCATTTTGTCTTTTAAATTATTATGCTATTGAGCTTCTCCATCCATTTGACTGTAAAACTGCAGCTCTCAGAGGGCTCCCTAAATTGTCTTGTGATTGTATGGATTACACCAGCTTCATCAAGTAGATTACGGGGATGTCTGTTTTGCAGGTTTTCCATCGATCGGCACACTGACCTTGAGCGACAGTTCAACATTAATGCAGAAGATGGGAAAATAACTTTGGCAACACCCCTGGACAGAGAAACAAATATGTGGCACAACATAACTATTGTAGCTACTGAAACGAGTAAGTATTTGTGTATACTGACTTGTAGTTCTGTTGGGTTGATAATTACTTTTAACAGCGTGTGAAGTGGAAACTGTATGTAATTCAGGAAAAAAAGTAAAACACATTTTATTTTTAAGTTACAGAATTTTTGAAAGAAAACTTGATTTCTGTTGAAGTTACATTTCTTTTTGTTTTCAAAACTGCATTCTTTTCAGTGAATACAGTAGCACAGATTTTGAAGAGATATGTGAGTACATTTGTACAGGGTATATAGGGTTGTCATGGGTTAGGCCTCAAACCAGGACAAGGGTAAATGTTAAAAAATGTTTACAAAAACCCCAAAATCAAAGCCTTATATTTAGTTTTATTAAGACAGAAAAAATAAAGCTTTGGTACTTTAGAAGTAAATCGTAGACTCAACCCAGAAGTTCTTAACGCTGAGTGATATTATGTACCATAAATGATTAAGCACGTGTGTAATGTTGCATGAAAGTCGGCCTATTTGATACATGTGAATAAGTTTACTCATATAGAGCTATAGACAAGAACATGGATTTTTCAGATCCGCAAAACTATTGGCATTATCCGTACACCTAAGTCATTGGGAGCCAGGATTGCCCCCAGTCTGGGAATATGGTTCCTAGATTTTAATCAAGAAGAATTCTTGATTAATTTGGAATTGTAAGCACTGCTGGCAGGGTTGCATATGACAGTGATAATATTAAGAATAAATTATACTGTATTCCAGACTACGCATTTGACATAAACATATTGCAGCAAAAGAACAGATTCAGCACGTAGGTCTGTCCTCCCATGTCATCGTCTTAACTGAAACACCAACGATGGAAATGTTTCTGCTGACGTGCCTATTCTGCAGTCAGTGAATATGCAGAATTCCCATCCGTGCCTAAACACTTGACACATTGTTGTAAGAATATTTGTCTTTGGAGCCGGATGATCAGTGCTGCTAATTCTTGCATATAGAAAGCAGGGTGATGTTAACGTTTGCTTTCCCCCCAGAGTGTCTTTTTAAAAGGATATAGTATTATGATGGAGAACTTTCAGTGCTCAGTTTCATAATACTGTAGGTATGAGCATAATGAATGGGAGGATAAAAGATGCTCATTTGGCCCATTTTTGGTGTCCAGTATTTTTCTATGGTACTTGTTTTCAAAAACAAACATGTGACAGGTAAGTAAAATGGCATACACAAATGAGAAAGGTAGGTCTAAGTATAAACTAAGCTCTCAACTTACAACCCTTATAAACTGGATTCTAATGACCTTCCTTAATGATTTGTGTATTTCATTGCCCGTAGTGCAGTAGTGCCAACAGTGCCCTGTTAATTACTATTAAATCTTGGCGGCAAACGCTACTTTGATAAGTTAGCAAGAACCAAGCCAACACAGGGAATCAAACGACATCAGGAAACAAAGTAAGCTCTGGTTTCATGGGACGTATTTTGCCCAGGTTAATATCAAGCCAGTTAATAATTTTGATGTTTTTAAATGAGAAAAGATATAAAATTTTCATACTGATTTTCTCAAGACATGAGGAATGTCAGATATGAGATTCACCAAGGGCATGCCAAGGTACGGTAGTTTGTGATCCAAAGTTTTCAGACATTAGAACTGTAAGATAGAAAAGCAAAGTAATTTTACATTTTGTTTCCTCCAGAACATTGAGAAAGAATAAAGTAAAAAGAATATTTTTTTTAAGAAAGCCCTCCAAGTCATGTTTTTATCTCCCTTATACGTGTGTGTCAGAGCAGAATTAACAGAAGCACACTTCACAAAGCCACATCAGGATCAAGTCTGCCTGTTGCATCTTCAGATTTTAAAAACATAATTATACTTGGTAATTCTGTAAGAAATCATCCTTGTCATTAGACTTCATGGGAGCCTCAGCATTGATCACTATTGTAAAACTGCATCTTATCAGACTGGCTAGGAAAAGAAGAATGCAAATATTGTTCTACGTTTTTCTGTGCCTGCTAATGGCTTTGGTTTTTTTAATTCCTAATGTACATAAATCAAGAGCTTAATTTCATAGACTACTATCTTTGCTTATTTAAGAGAAATTATTTTTAAACTCTTCATCCAGAAACTAAATGTGTTCATAGAACTGTCAAGCAGGGTAAAATGGGCAATTTTTTCCCACAACCCAATAATAAGCAAGATCTCTGTTATAGAAATAACAGAAATCTGTTGGAGGCAGACACAAGCAGCAAAAGAAAATACAAAATATGTCATTACAATGCTATCACTGACAGTAATATTACTGGACTGATGATCTCTCCTGTAAAAATAAATAGTTCAGCATCAATTGTCCAGGAGTGTTTTCTCTTCCTAGGCTGCCTGCTCCCAGGTTCAGTTCAAGGCTCACCTCTCTTTCTGTGAGGCCAGGATGGGACCATTTCATTGCCGTTACACTTCCTTACTGATGTTAAGCCATGAGATTGGTATTTTTCTTCTTGATTCCCACCGTGGTAGATGCTAACAATACTCTGATTTATTGACACTTTCATAGATAAACACTAAGTTTTGCTAAATCGTAAGTCACTATTTCAGAACTTCGTGCTGATGAGTTACCTGCAGCTATATTTGTGCCTAAAGCACAGTTAATTTTTGGCAGTTTTCTGCTGCCACCATGACAAAGTTATTCTTTGTGTCGTCCCTCAGCCACTCTCTCGGGTGTGAGTCTTCCAAGACAAGATTGATCGGGCTGAGTTGAGCGTAACTACTTCTGCATTTTCACTTGGCTTGAGGATGAAGATATGTAGATCCAGACTGGCTGATCTTCTTGCAAAAGATCAGATTTAGAATGTGTGTTGATGATTTCAAACATGCTACTTCTTTATTATAATCTGAGTGCTCCAAAATATGAACTTGACCATTTAATGTCTAGCAAAACCGGGAGGAGGAACACAAAAGCATGGCCAGTAGTCACTGTGACTTTTCTATAAGCACATCACAGACCAAAGACCAGTTTGGTGGGGTTTTTTTGAAGGATATTTTCTTTTCCCATTCATAGGCAAGTGTCTGGCTAGTTCTAATTTAGAACAAATTTGTGCTATTGGTGACAAATAGGATTACTACCATATTCTGAGACCTGTGCCAAGTGAGATGTTTTGGAGGGTGGGTAACTAGCCACCCCGCTTTCTCCTTGGGTGGGTAACTAGCCAGGCAGACTAAGGAAAAGTTGTCTTGAGTGGCTCTCCCTCAGGCCATTGCCCAAACTTTTGTATTGCCTTTACCTTCTGGTTCTCAAAATATCTAAGCAAGTTGCATATAGTTTTATGCCTTCTGTTTAAATCACAGTAACCTTGTTTCATGCCCCCTAAAGATAATTCTTCAAATATCTCATCCATCTGAATCATTTTTTGGTTACTGAAGATGAAACAATGCAAAGAGCGATCAGTGGGAAAGACTGGACTGCAAGTGATTAACATCGTACAGGTGATATTTAGGTGACAGTTTCACTGTTTCAGATTAAGTTACGTATTTTCCATTTATTTAGTGAAAAATCAGTAGATAACTTCATTCTGCAGCTTTGATCCTCTCAAATACTACCCTTAAATCTGTCTACTTTTGCACATTTTTTTCTATTGTATGATTTCTTATACTTCTGTCTTATATTGTCAAATGAATTTTTTTTGTTGTTCCACTTTTTTCCTCTCTGGTCATGTGGTGACACCTCCACGTTGATGAATTTTGTCCCATGGATTTTTAAGGCAAAAGAATATTACAAAGAGCTTTGACTTCTTTGAGAGATCACTCTGAAACACAGGCTTAGGATTCACAGGAGAAATATGTTTATTGACACTCGCGGCAAGAGGGGTACCGAAATTTATCGCACTTATGAATTGATTCTTAGATTTTCTTTCCACGTTGCCATACATCCAAGCTTGCTGTGCCAAACGAGCCAGAAGGAGGAACACGTAGGTGATTACAGGCTAGAGGAAGCAGGCTCACTGGCAAAATGGCCTTTCCCTACAAACGCACCTTCTAGTCTGTGGGTAT
Source organism: Rhinoptilus africanus (assembly GCA_013400135.1). NCBI lineage: Eukaryota > Metazoa > Chordata > Aves > Charadriiformes > Glareolidae > Rhinoptilus > Rhinoptilus africanus. The sequence continues at coordinate 110,676 of VXBO01000344.1, forward strand.
AAAAGGTGAACTTTGTTTTCTGTTACTGATGCTGGACTTTAAATACTGAGCTACTGAGATTTCTCGTTGTTTTGTTATGTAGTTGAGACTTACGTGAGCTTAAAATCGTATGCCAAAGTTGAGAGGTTTATTTTAGCTGGTTGCTTGAGAGAATGGGGGTGGATATAGGTTTGCTTTGTAAGTCGGGGCTGATTGTGCTGCTCGTAGGTTTGGGCTCTCTGGAGCTGTGCCCTGAGCAGAAGAGGAATCTGAGGGCACGTGCAAGTATTCTCTGCGAGCCCGGACTGCAGCGCAGTAAGAATGAATGATGAATTTACAGGCATTTCTTTTGGTGCATCTTTTTTTGTGTGTACAAAGGCTCATCACATCTTTGGTTCTTCGGTAGTTTTTTGAAATGGAATTTTCTGCCATTCAGTAAAATCTAGTAAAGTCAGGATCCTTTCAGTCATAACGTGATCCCATTCATCTGAACACACAAATACATTTTTTAGTTTGTATAAGCTACATTTGTAGCTGTAAGTACTGTTCACATTGGCATGCTTGTGCTGCTTGGGTTAACTGGTTAGCAGTTTTGCTGGGCAGGGAAGCAGAGCGGAGTTCAGGCTGGGCTAACCTCCTCAGGATTCTCTGCTCCCCCCACAGGTTTTGCGGTACTTACCGTGTTACGTGTTGTCAATGCTACTCAGCTACTCAAAGAAAATCAAACAGCCATCATTTATTTATTAGAACGTTTTTTGCTACAGTTTGCACAGATTCTGACTGGAGTCCAGAATCAGGGATCATTCAAGCTATCAGATTGTCGTACAGGTATAAGGTGTGTAATTAAACTCTATCTTCTTTCTGCCTCCAGCGCCATGGATTTCTATTTCCATCTTCTAACGGCTGTAACAGCCACATTGCAGATATTTCTCCAATCCTCACTTTGTGCCTCATTAATACTAAGGAAATGCCCTATACTTTGGTCACTGCTGGTTAATTGATATAACAAAAGCAGTAATAAGTGGAGAACTAATGTAGTTTGAAACCAAAGCAAAGACTTACCTCAGAAAGGCTGTTTTAACTTAGGCAAGAAAGAAGTGTAGTAGCAGTGTAATTTAACTGCACAACATTCCTCCAGCTGAAATATGAATATCCTGATGTTTGCATACTCGTCGATCTGCTTGAGGTTGAGGATTCTAGTGAATTCTTTGAAAACAGAAAGTTTACTACAGTGCATTCACTATTAGCAACGGTTATCTGCAATTCTCTTTTAAAGAAGTGAGGTGGTCCTTTTCTCAAGACTATGTGTATTGCACAGTAGCAATTTATTGACTCATACCATAGATTTCAACAAGAAAAACCTGCTAAACATATTCCAGTTGGCAGCCTCTGAGATTTGTGGAAAACACACCAGCAAATAACAGAAGCCGTGGCTCATAAACTTTAAAGAAGATAAATGATGATCCCTTAAAAGTCCCCAGGCTGTCTTTCACCTGACCTCACGCTGAGTGGGCTACTCAAGATATATATATTTTCTTCCCATGCCCACGTGCAGCAGAGGATTCCTCAGCCTGCGGTCAGGTGGGGTCTGGGCTGTGGTTTGTGAGGCGCTGCCCTGGGCGTATTCAAGCACAGGCAGGCTCTTTATAATGAGCGTAGACTCGAGCTTTTTCAGCCACACGGGAGACGGGGAGATGAAGTGTCCACCCGTGTGCTCTACAGAAGGCTCTCGGGAAACCTCTCCCTCTTCTCACACTCTGTGCATGGCATGCAGAGACATGCAACTCATCATTCCGCTGGGGAATTCCAGAGCCAGTGCAGGACTGCCTGGGAGAGGGGATTTCTCTTAGCCTACAGCAATGCTTGGAGCCAAGGTTTAAATCTCTGAATGAAGGGTTTTAACGGAATTCCTGTTTTCCTTATTCTCCAGGCGCTGCAGTCATAGAGCTAGTATTTTCGTTTTGATTGACTGCTTTATCAAACGACTCTCGGTACTCAGCTTCACTTGCCAAAGGAGAGAGCATACCAGTGGCTAGCTAACCCCCCGCCCGGGTACTTGGCAAAGTAGCAGAGCTGCCAGGACTGGTAGGAATTCCTGTGAATCACTAGTCAAAGCAACAGGTGAAAATATAGACAAGATCTTGAAATGGAAATGCTGATTTGACCGCAAGAAGTATTTTCCAGGCATAGAGCAGAGGAATCTCAAGGACAAAGCTGTGGGCTCTATCTGACGAAGGTAATTACCCATACCGACTGCATTCTTTAGAAATGAAGAAGTATGAGGCAATTTTATCACCTAATGGGAAAGGGCATAAAGCCAGAAAGACTCTTTATGTTTTACCAAGAGTATAAATACAATAATTGAATCATCACTCGGCACATGCCCTACTAAAGTTATCTATATTGTATATTCCTTTAAAAAATACAAGGACACTAATTAAAAAGGAAGAGTGCCATAATTACTCTTCAGAATAAGCCTTCAGCTACACTGTGCTTTTGAATGCTATGAATACCTTTGCTCATGCTTTCATTTATTTAGTTTTATTTAGCCTTTTATTATAAAAATGACTATAGGCATTATTAGCAACAATTCTAACATTTTAGGTAGATATGTTGGTGCATCATATAATTACCTCTAATTTAGGGCTGAGTAAATTTCACTATGTTTTAGAAAGAGAAGGAAATAAGCCTCTATGGAGGTTTAAACAGGAAAGGCTCAGGAATATTAACCTTTTTCGCTTGACCCTTTTTTCTCAGGCTCAGTGGAACTCAAACTAGATAATCCATCATTTTTCCACAGGAACACAGAATTTAGTAAGGTATTTCTTACTCGTGTGCTCATAAATACGGGGTAACACAGAAGTCCATAGAACCTAAGGGGTCGCAGAGCATTTGCCATCGGTCGGTGGAGGGCTGGTGTGTCCCGTAAGGCCAGTTTGCGGCTCTCCGCTGGGAAAGTGGCATATTAAAAACTTCCTCATTAGTGTTTTTCACAGCTCAGTGGAATGTTGTTACGAAACAGTCTCTATAGAAAACGGCCTCAGTAGTTCAGGAGCAAGCACTGAAATTCAGGTATGGGATGCTGAATGGAAGTTAGCACCCTCTCATTTCAGAGGAAAGCATGTAAGGCAGCTGCGAATATAGCATTTGAGTAATTCAGTGAAAAAAAAGTCAGAGAAGGTAATAAACATAATTATGGCAAGCAAAAGGAGAGATTTGCATGAACAGTTGTCTTTTATTTCTGGTTTCAGGGCATTCTAAAGCATTACAGATATCTTAGTTCTGGGTTTACAAATGCTGATTTCACAAGAACATACTGGAATCGAGAACACTGTTGAGAGGTTAAAGCACAAATACTAGTTGGTGTTTTAGAAGGGAATAAGGCTTTCTGGGACACCAAAGAGATAAGGATTCAATACAGGGGTCATTAGTGAAAACATACTTGAGTAGTTAATGTGAAACATGTTTGTTAATTACTTTGAGAAAACTGGAGGCATATATACGTGTTGTATTAGCAAAATGAGTGCATTGTTAAACAGAACAACTAACATCTGGCCGTCTGCCCTTGGAACATTCGAATTAGAATTTCTGAAGAAAATACGGTTAATCTTAAAAATGCTGTGAGGTATTCATTGAGTTTGATAAGCAGAATTCCCGTGTTTCTAAGCGGAATGTGACTGTCTGAAATCCCGGCTGTTTGTTCCGTGAGGCTGAAGCAGGAGAGTAGGTCAGGGTAGAGGTTGGGAACTGAATATCATTTTAGTCAATCTTCTGTAAGCACATTTACTTTCCAGACTAACAACGCTACTCGGAGCAGCAGGCTTTGAGCTTCTGGGAAAGTTGTTGGATAGCAAAGAATGACAGTATTTTCTGGCTAAAAAACACAGAGAATTTTTTCAAGGTACATACTGATATGCCAGGGACATCTTTTTGAGTCTTGCGGAAGGTATGCAAGTAAGAATGGATTGATGCTAAACTCATAGAACGTGATTCAAATCCAGAATATCCAGCAATATTTTATATGGGGAGGAAACTTAAGAGTATTTAAATCGCAATATTAAGAAAACCAGTCCCAGAAAGGAAATGAGCTCTAAAGTGAGTGACATTTGAATACTTCTATCATAAATTTGTGTTTAATGGAAGTTTTTATGAAAGCATTTTGATGTTTTTTCTATCAGTAGGGAAGAGAGGGATTTCATTTGAACTATTAAGTATTTTATTTCAATCACAAAATCATTTAAAATAAAAAAATCAAAATAATCCAGGCATCTTATCCTCAATCGATCTGCTTGTTGTTATTATTATTGCTGCTAGTCATTATAAAATTTCATAGCTAATTATGATTGACAATAAGACCTTGCATATCTAAGTCAATATTTTATAACATTTTAATATGCATGATGTATTAGCATATTAACAATATAATTGCTTTAAAGTGTGGGCCAGATTCCTGACTGTTTTATGCTAGTGCAACTCCCTTGATTAAGTTGGAATTGAGCAACACAGCAGCAAATCACGTCCTGGTACATTTGTTGTGTCCTCAAACTTGTCTTCCATCAGTTTTCTTTGTGCCTGTTCACTGGTTTATTTTTTAAGGCAAATCCTTTCCTGTCACTTAATGGCACCATATTATTCTCTGGAAATTTTTTCTCATTGTTATATTTAAAGATGAAAACCTCTTACTTCCTGACAAAGATGAAGGCACTACACTGCCTCCAAAAATCTGGAATCCACAAGAAGTAAAGATGTAGCAGCATTTCATCACGCTGTTGTTATTGCTGGTGTATATAATAAAGGTAATAGAAAGATGTGGTTCCCTCTGGTTTTCTGTGGTTCTATGTTTCTTAACTCTTTTTCCCTTCTTATTGGTAGCTGCCACACGAATGTGGAAGAAACTTTTTTCGAAAGCTGTTAGTAGAATCTGACTTTGGCTAAAATGATGGCTCTGTAGAATAGTGCTTCCTCGTTGCAGATGCTTCCAGAGGCTGCAAATACTGTTTTGTTAGTGCTTATTCTTGAAGTTAGGTATAACTTTTTTTTTTTAATTTGCATTGATTATTGCAAAAAATATAACTGTCTAACTTCAGACATTTCTAGCTTGCCTTTATTTATAGTTTATAAGTCCTGCTATTAGTTGCTGAAACTTAATCCGTATTTTTAATTTTTGCATTCGTAACAGCTCACCGGTGAAACACGTAGCACAGTTCATTTACTGAAAGGGACATAACTGCAAACTACAGCCTGACTTCCATCCTCGTTAGGGACAAATAAGGCTCAATAACACAGTACTGTATCAGAAATACAGGTTGTTTTCTGTCAGCATTTATTTCACTTTGGTCTCTGGGTAGATGTGTGGGTGGAAAGATGTTGGCAATGCACTTTTTTACTTCTTTTTTCCCCCCTAAGGATTTACTTAGGATCTGTGAATAAAACAGAATTGTTTTCGTTGTCATAAACCTGACGTGACTGTAGCAGCTTCCAATACAACCCGCTCAAGCCGCTATACTAATAATTTATTTTGAATTATGTATTTGTTTACTCATATTGATGTGTCACATATATCTTGATTACGTGTCACTATGAATATAAAGCTCAGTGTGGTCAAAATTAGATATGCAGAAGAGCAGTCTCTAAGGACATGCTGCTTGCATCCAGAGCTCCTGACAAGAGACAAGTACGGTAATCACTACTCAATTATTGAAAAGCCCTACAGTTTATGATTAAGGCGCCCATTCTAACTCTTTTCAAGCCTCATCCATCCCTTTGTTCCCCCTACCTTAATCTCCCCCTTCTCTTTCCTCCCATGCAGGCTCATCGCTCCCTTATGCAGTGTGTAGGTTACATGCGATGGGCACGCGTGTGGCACCCAGTACCTCTGGCATCTGCTCTATCTTCTAGCGTTTTCTTTTTGGGGGTCCATGAAAACGAATAGGAAGTTGTGACAGTAAGGTGGATTTTTCAAAACACAAATATTGTGATTAAAGGAAGACTGTCATTCAAAGTGATTTATAACAACCAGAAACTCTTCCGTTTCTGGGTTGTTGGGTTTTGGGAGGGTGGCGCGAGGGCTGGGGTGGCCTGTGCTTCCCATGCCCCTCCAGCTGTGAAGTGGAGGCGAATTAGTTTCAGCATCATCTGCTCCCTCAAGGACAAAATTGCAGCTCGCTTACTGTTCTCAATCACGTTGCAGCAGCGGATAACTTTTCCTCTCTTATCATGCACGGCTAAATTTAAACAGTCTTTTGATTTCCCCTCAAAAGCAGGGTTGCGGTAGAAGAGACCCTCTTCGCAGCTGTAAACTACGTTACAGGGGATGTTTTGCTTTTCCGATGTGGTTTTGCCTTTCCAAGCCCTTTGGATCTGTCTGTGCATTCAGAAAAGACAATATCATGCATATACTCAGAAAACATGATACTTCTGCAAAAAAATACAAACATTTCCCAGTTTTGCGAACGGATCTTTCAGTTCACAGAGTATCAGAGGTAATTACAGAGTGACTATTCGTTAGACTGATGAATAACTGCACAGCTTAATGGTATGAAAAATAACGAAGAGGTTGCATTTGAACGTCAAATTGTAGCCTGTCCTCAGATAAGCAAAATGAAGGCTGGTTCCATCAATATGTATTATGTACATAATACATAAGTATTATATATATAATATAAGCATACTCTATACAATACTAATGCTATTGTATTATACAGACAGAATAAGTATTGTATCTGTATGAAAGGAAGACACTAACTTTTTTAAAAGAGAATTTGATTATTGAGTTCTATAAATCAGTGTTGATACTGTGAAGTTAACAAAGCACCCAGCTGAAGTCCTTGTTTTAATTTAAATTACATTTACATTTTAAGTCTTAAATTATTAAAGGCAGGGACTAAGTTAAACTTCCCGAATAGAGGAGATCTGGCTAAGCTCAGTAGAAGCCAAGTGAGGCCTTGAAGAGAAGGGAAATGCAGCCCAGCATAGTCTGGTTATGGTCCTTTGCCATTACAGTGGCAAGCAAAGAACTCAGGACAGGGTTGGGTGGAAATTCACTGATGAAAAAAGTCATCCATTTCGTCTTTTTGCAAGTATGTTTCATTCTGCTGAAAATTTTAGGTGATTGATTCAAAATTCTTAATGGTTCTGGGCTACATTAAGCAATTCTTACGTCTTACGGGCACTAATGCAAAAAAAAAAAGAAAATCCCACAGAAAATGAAGGCAAGTGAAAACTGAACAGGGCCTGAAGAATATAGCGTTATTTAACGAACATTTTCGGGCATGGCTTGTGTGTCTATCACAGGAATTTTATGCTTTGTTTTTTCTTTTGGTTTTGTCAGCAACCTGAAAGTAGAAACCGTCCTTTCGTCTCCCGCTGTACATGGTATATGTGGGTGGTGTATGGTGTGTGTGGTAGGTGTGCGTGGCCTATCTTAGTCACCTCGTTACAGACGGAGGTGCTGAACTACGGAAACCTCGTTACTGAAAATTCAGCTTTGAAATCAAGGACTTGAAAATGTAGTCTGTCCTCAGTTTCCCCTCCTCCTTTCCAGGGTACGCAGTGGAAATTCCCTCCTCGCAGGCCACCTGGTTAGCGGGTACGTATGGTTCTTCTGCATTTGTCCATGCCCGTGGCAGCATGTTTTTTGCAAGAGTCTGACATCTTTTGCATGGCAATGAGAGGTAGAAAAGTGGACAAAAACGAAGGAGGTGGAAGATGTTGAGCAAGTCCTTGGTTAAACTTGTGACAGTCTATCAGTGAGGAAATAAAAATAGAACGTAACCTATCTTTGCTCTTGACTTCTCATCTTTCTTCTGGAGACCATAATCAAATACAGCGAGTGATCCACTGAAAGGAGACAAAACTTTTTGACTCCGTTATTATTTTTCTCCCAAAGAAAGGCTTAAGGAACAAACCCGAGAAATATGTTTCACATCTTTTTCTTTCTGCCTCCCGCCCACACACATGTGCACGCAGAGACTCACCACGATCTGTAGTCCTCTAATATGTTCCAGTGTGCTGAAACAAATATAAATGGAACATTAGTTTTGAAGCAGTGTTTGTTTCTTGTCCTCGCAACTTGTACAGAAGCCTTTCTACCATGCTTTACTTATTTATTTACTTATTTATTTATAAATTTTATATTACTTTATAGATATTCCACAACTCTTAGTATTTTCTCATCCTTTAAAAATACAAGAATTTCAAGGGGGATCTAAATGTCCATGATAACCATTTCTATTGGGTTTTTTTGTTTGGTTGCTTGAATTTTATCCCGATTCAGAAACAGCTTATGTTCTGTTATGTTCAACAGAAGTATTGCCAGTTACTGATGTCTTTTCCTGACAACTTCAGAGTCCATTTCAGGGACTCGGTCTCTCTTGAATCAGATCATGACATAACACTTCAGACAAACGAGCACAGTACGTGCTGCGGTTTGTGGTCTCTATACTTAAACTTCAACATAAATAAAATTTCAATTTCACAATAGCGTCTCTCTTTCTCAGGATTGTTGAAATTCGATTTGTCAGTTTTAGAGGGCAAAAAAATGTGTTCTAAGCTGTGTTGTTGTACAGGTTTGCACAAAGTAAACAACAACATAAACCCTAAGAGAAGAAATAAACTTGTCCTTCATGTAGATTATCTTAGTGAAGTCATTGGATAAAATCTTGATAAAGTCATGGGGAGTGGATCTGTTAAAATACAACTTAATAAGTTTGAAATATAAGGGATGTAAAACAAGTGCTGTTGTTTTTATTAAGTCAGTGATTCAGATTTTGTTTTGACTTCTCTGTTCGAACTAGGACTTCCTCTACTTCTAATTTAAAATATTATTATACTAGGAATTTCACTGAATCGGAGAACCATGAAATAGCCATTTTTAATCTTTCCAAGCTGTGTGTTGACGATGATAATAATAAAAGATGTCTTATTTTCTAGGAGTCTACTTTCTATTCTGGTACTGAGCACCTTAGAACCTTGAAGTGATTTTTGATAATTTAATTAAATAAAAACTGGGTTAAACTGGATTTCTTTAGGTTAAATGATTAACTTAATTTTGTGTAGCCAGTGATCCTCTTTCCTAAAGACCAGTACTCTTTAAGACAACTTGTATGTCTAAATGTCAAGGAAAGAGAGTGGAGAAGTGTTTTAACTTCATGTTTATGAAATGTTTAAGTGTTTATGGGAGTTGAATAGTTGCATTACGCTCTGTTAGTTATGGCACGTTCTGTTAGTTATGGCACAAGACCAAAAATCTGGTTTATAAACTCTAGTTGCTCCGAGTATTTCTTGCTGCCGAGTATTTCTTGCAACGTTAACAACGCTTGGTGCTTTGCTTTGTGAATTTCCGATGATAGACACACGTCTCAGATATGTAGGGTTTTTCCTGGAAGGAAGGAATGTGTTGATCCCAACAGCATAGGTCTGTAGCCTCCAGAAGTTCATGTTTGGAGACACTAAATGGCTTTACAATGGGATTTTTGAAATTTGACTTTGATTATCTTATCTACCTCTTCATTTGCATATGAAATTCTGCAGCCTTTTTTAGTCCTGAGTAAGTTTCAGTGGGTACATTACTCGAAGATGAACGCAGCAAGTGTGTATTTCAAGAATTTAATGTTCCAATAGAATCCTGGAAACTGGGGAGAAAAGCAGAAGAGCTTTTTAGGTCCTTATAATTCTTCTAGACTTTCAGTATGCATTTCTAATCTCATCTGGAGTTCCCATTATTTTGGGGAATTTATTTACCATCACTAGTAAGTTCCAGTAGTTATTTTTATTGAGATGTCCTTTCCTTGTATCTGTCTCGCTGTTCCTTTCTTTGTGTGTGTGCTGTGCTCCTCTGCAGCAGGCTACTGGATCTGAGGACAGCGGGCTGTAATTGAGCCTTCAGAGGAGACAGAAGAGCTGTACTTCTAGAGAATTATGTGCGCAATTTGCATATGTGTTTGTTCCAGCTACGTGCTCTGCTGTGGCAGTGGTGTCCACAAATGACCAATTGAATGTATTTGAAATTAAGACCTAAGTGCTTCTGTGCAGCCTTACTCTGAAAAGAGTTTTGGTAAACTGGACTCACGGAAATTTTCTCAATTTTTTTTTCTCAATTTTTTTTAATCTTGTCCTTCAATGTGCTAAATTTTCAAACCAAGCCATTGTTTCTCAAGTGACAGTCCTAATGATAATTGTCCTAATTGATAATGATAAGTGACAGTCCTAATGACAGTCCCAATGATATACTTGTATTGCAAGATTCAAGGTAGGTGTTTTTATACTGTGCATCCCAATAGATACATGTGGTGAAGCTTTTACAGTTAGTTCCTTAGAGAGAGAGTCTCTAACCTTACACTCTTGTATGATTTTGCATAAAATAATCGATTGGAACTTAAACAGTCAGTCTTACTATCTGTGTGGTACGTGCAAGAAGATTCACTCTTCCTTAGTTCTATTGACTGAGTGGTTCAGTGGGGGAAAAAAAAAACCCAAACCAAACAAAAAGCCCCCAGTGATTAAAACTCCGTTTTGTCACTAGTTTAGAAAGAACTGACTCTCCATTCATGCAAATGAGGAAGAGTTCGGGACAGTGAATACTAATCAGTATGAAGGACAGCTGTATGAAGGCCTGTTGCTCGTGCAAACGTAACAGTTTGTTCACTCTGTGGATCAGAGGGGATCCACTTCCACCACTTTCTGCTTTTAGTTCAAGGATACAGGGCTTTGCTAACAGAGATGGATTAAATTTGAGAGGGCCATCCTCTGTGTGTGTGTTTTACCACTGAGAAGTTTGCAGATGTTAAAAGTATGAAAATGGACAGAGGAAACTATTCTATCTTGACAGAGTTTTCATCCATGAGTGAAACCTGCATTTGCTCAGTGAGAATTCATTACTTTGGTTGTGAATAGGTGTGCCTAGGCTGATTTTTATTTACAGGGAAAAAGCATGAAGTGAAATTTCATTTTAAAAGTTTGCAATGACAAAATAATGCAATGTATTCAGTGTGGTGGGCAGTACAAGCAGTAGATAAAACTCCCTCTCCATCTCTCTCTCTCTTTCTCAACGATAAATTTCATCATAGTCACAAGAACCCTAATAGGCGGTGGATATCCCCTTGTTTGGAGATTTCCGAACCAGTTGGGCCTCTCTTGTGTTTAGTAAATTAATTTTTTAAATGAATTCTCATCAAGTTTCTAATTATAATATCTTTAAATGTAATGTTTGTATTTCTGATGAAAGACAAACATTTTGGGGACAGTCACAGGGGACATGAATAATTTCTTTAGAAGCTTATCTAATTAATTACATTTCTCTGTAATGTCTTTAAAATTTGAACTGCCATCATTTCATTAATTTAGATAAAAGTAAATCTTTAGTGTTTAAGTATGACACTAGTGCTGAGAATTCTGATAAGCTCAAGATTCATTGTCTGTATTTTTACCTAGTTAAAATAATACTAAAAAAAGTGTTTAAAATGTTTGGGATTCATGATTTGCATATTAACTTTTGTTTGATTTCAAATACATTATTATTTCATGGCATAAGTGTTCAACTCACCTGTTAATAAGGAAGGATCATAAGATGCAAAATGGACATAAATACTACTCTTACATTTCTTTTTCTTTTGTAACATCTTTCTGTTACAAAACAGGTCCCCTCTCAGTCGTCTTTTTTCCAGGCTGAAGAGACCCAAGTCCCTCAGCCTTTAATAATAGCAGCAGTATATAAAAATAGTATTTTTTTCAAATTAATGTTAGTACAGCAATTGAAATATACACATACAAGTTAAAAAAAAAAAAAGGATGCATGAGCTAGAGTTTGATTAGGCCACAAAAACAACTAACTTTGGAAACCACACAAAATACAGCGTATATAGTGATTCTTCCTTTAATCATCTCTCCCACGTGAACGGTTGCCACCAGGTGCTACCTGCCCACTGGTGGTCCATGACCTACTCCTACTTTGTAGACATGTGTTATGGGAGGTACGTTGAATACCAGGCAATAGGAACTTTGTCTTACCCTCCCCTAAGCCAGTTCTCTGTTGCCCGAGAGCAGAACCCACGTGGACTGATGACAGCTCTGGGCAGCTGCTAAGCTCTCGCAACCGTGAGCAAGTTGATACCCTGACTTAGGGTAGCAGCTTTCTTGCCTGCAGTAAAAATTTAGGCAAAAGCATGTAATTCAAATACAAGTCAGATCTAGGGTTTAATTCGCATTTTGCAGTTCTTCAAATTGTTGGTGATACAAACAAGATAAAACACTATGGTTGTAAAATAATACTAAGAGATGGATTTCGAAACTGGTGTTGCATTACACTTGCAGAGGTATTCATGTGCTCTAAAACGGTGTTTTAAACTCCTCAGATCAGCTGGTCACCTCAGTTCAAACTGAATTATTTTTTTCACTTTGGGGAAAAAATAATATAAAATATTTATGATTAATCTCTGAAAATAAATTAGCTATACTGAATTGAAGGAAAGACACTAGAAACTAACTGTGAAATCTACTCAATGTAGAATGCGAACTGTTTGTTTAGCTTTTCTTTCCTTACAGCTTAACCAGGTTATTCTATTCTTTACAGTAATAAACACTTCTGTGCAAAATAGCTCTATATTTTAAATAATGAGGCTTTATTTTGGTGAAGAAAGAAGTTCACAGGTCATATTTCTGGTCAGTGGCAGATGAATCAAAGTACTTTAATAGACCAAAGTACTACCTAGTTTTGCCTATGTCAATCTACCATCTATCTTTCTCACAATGTGAGTCTCCGCATTAATCGTATTTGTAATGAAGAAATAATAGATGTGCAGTCAGAACAACTAATAGAGTAAAATGCTCTGTGCTCTGCCAAAGATAAACAAAGAAATAAATCTATGTTGTTTACAGCCTTCCCTTTTCTATGTATAATGGACTTTATCAATAAAACAATACAAACTTCATCAAAGAAAAATCTCACCAATTTAGTCCAAGAAAGATCTTCATTGAGCTAATCTCCAACAAATGCTGTTTGCAATAGGAATCTATTTATTCTTCTCAACCCTAAAATACTGGCCATCCTTCTTTATCTCATGCTCCAACTCTACGATCCATTACAGATAAGACAACCCAATTAAGCAAGGACAGAAGACAGGAAGATACGGTTACTCTGTAAGTGTTTATGTATCAGTCCCACGTTAAATATGTTTACCTTTTATGCTTTGATTTCCTTTCTTAGGGAACCACAGTCAAGTGTCCCGGGTGCCTGTTGCTATCAAAGTTCTTGATGTAAATGATAATGCTCCTGAGTTTGCATCAGAGCACGAAGCCTTTTTGTGTGAGAATGGGAAGCCTGGACAAGTACGTATCCCCTTGGTTTTACGTGGTGTACTCTGGTGTGTGAGAGCGGGGAGCAATTTCTCCCTGTCCTCATATCCTTATTCTCAAAATATGTGCCTATGTGTTCATGCTAACAACTCTTAACTTTAATTTAAGATAAACCTTTGATTATATTCTGTGGTACATCTGTCTCTATATGGACATATATATATATTTGAAGTATAGGTTTGAATTAAAGGTAGGTATCTTGGGACAATATCCAGAAAAAATACTGAGTGTCTTTAATCTCCTACTGTTTCCACTCTGATGGAGCTCATCACTGCGTAGGTAAAAGTATAATCCAACATAAATAGTATAATCCAACTTAAATTCTAGTTCAGTTATTGAACTATATTGCAGCTGGTCCAAGGTATAATTTAGAAGAAATACTTAAAACAAAAACATTTCCCCTTACTCATACCTCAGTTACAATCTCTATCAATTTAGTTCTTACTAGCTTTTCTATGAAATTGTGAAAAAACAAGAAAGCAAACCGGAACTTGATGGAAAGTCAAGTGAATTGTAACTGCCTGTAAAATACCTAAAGAGGGATGGGGTGTTGGAGGAGGGGAGTTCAAGTTTTCACTATACTTCACCAAAAAAGACTTAACAGGTTATTTGCTTCTTGATTTAATGAAATAAAAGGGTTGGCAAAGTAATTTACACAACACTCTACAAGGTGAAACAAACATAGCAAGATATCAGAAACAAGATTTAACCTGTGTAGCCTTTTTCAAAGACAATTAAACAGATTTCTTAAAAGGCATCCATTTTGAAGTACAAATGTACATAAAAAGGGAGGAATATCTCATATGCCACATAAATGACAAGATAAAGATTCAAGAAAATGTCCAGACTTTTAGAAAGTGATGCAGTGTAAATGAGGTTTAACTTTATAACCAGCTTGAGAAACACTGTATGTTACAACAATTCACCGTTTTAAAACTTTCTAATTTATTTTGAGATTGTGACATTTTGTTTAAGTAAACAGCAGCTGACAGCATGACACTAGTCTTGTTAATGTGACTGTGCCTGTGTCTCATGTGGGTGTTAGGCATTAAATTCACTATTCTCCAAAGAAGGTTACCTGACAATAGAACTAGAAATCATTTTCCTTTAGTAGTATTTAAATGACAACCTATAGAGCAGTATATGACAACCTGCTTCTGCCATGACTAGATTGTTACAGAAGATGATTTGACTTCTAGCACCCCTTTTTGTTTATTAAAAAGGTGTCAAAAATGTGTCATTTCAGAAGTGAGAATTCTCTCTAACCAGGGAAGAACAGATTACTGAAATGTGCCCTTATGGGCAGACAGTTCTGTTACTGGTGGTATTTAAGTTCTTCTGCTCAGGATGGATTTCTGTTTAGCTCAGGGTGGATTTCAGGTACCGAGTAAGTACATTTTCGAGGATATATTAAATTCTAATGAGTATACCTTTATCCAGAGCTCGGCAGGCTTCCTTGAAATCAGGAAGCTGTGTTGCACACTGTTTTCTGAACATAGGTATCTATATATTCCTATCAAATTTCGGGTGGTTTAAGAGATGGTGAAAAAAGTTCGCATTTCATTTTGGAATAAAGCAATAAATGAGATGATTAAGAGTCAGCTGGTAAAAGAGGCTCTTGTTTAAGCACTTACAGAAAACTTTCATTAAACCGTGATATTCTTCATCTTACCATCACCTTTTACACTCTTGATCTGATGGCAGATGTCACTCTTGAGCAATCCCTGTGTGAACTTTACAGATGGTTATTAAATATTTGACTGCCAGCATGGATGAGGTGGCACTGATCCTGCAATTTATTCTGTGTTTTAAACAAATAACATTATTGGAACAGTAACCAGTCCAGAATGATCACCAAGGTTAGGTTCTAAATTTAAGTCATCACTCAGAAATTATCTACTCCTGTAAAGATTTTAGTATCTACGCTACCTGATTGGGTTTTCTTACGCTTATTGTTCTATATTCAAATTTTGGAAGAAACCATATTAATCTGCCAAGATGTAAAATTTAAAAAATTAAGTATGTCTCAGCTATGAAAAAGCTAATATGAGAAAGACACTACTCTCTTACATAGTAACAAAAGCCTAATTTGGGTAGTTCTCCAGCTTCAACCTGAATGTTACAGGTGCAGGGAAGTCATAGTTGTCTTGTGGTATTCCAGGCTATTCACATTTGCAGTTCAACTTAAATCTAAGTTTAAATCAAATTTGAATTACCTTAAGGGAGATTACGTTTGAACCTTTTATGAAACCTTATTTGCAGCCCCTAAATATATTGAACCATCTATTCCCATTCGGTTTCTAAGTGTTCTATTTTGGGTTCTGATATAATTGCGAGTGGCAAGTGCAGCTGCTGATGATGTGACAGAATGTATTAAAAACTGTTGATGTATAACGTTGACAGATGCATTTTCTCTGCTTTAACCTACCTCTAGCAGTAGAGGTACCACAGCCAGTAGGAAAGGGAGAGGAGGAGGAAATGTATTTGTCCATGCACATATCTGTGTCCTCCTTGCACGTCTTTACACACCACAGAAAGCTGCCAGAAATGTTTTTTTGTCAGTTTTAAGGAAAAAAAAAAAAATTGAACGTACTGTTACAGTACCTCGAAGTTAACCATAAATTAGCTCATGCCTTTCCCTGTTATTTCTTTTTTTTTTTTTTTTGCATAATTCCACTTACTAGAGCTAGAACATTTGCGGGTTTGCGAAGCTACAAAATGTTCAGACGCTTAAGTAGTGCATGTATCAGTGCTCAAGACAGTGTTCAAACTAGAGCAATATAAAACTGAGTACAGCGTTCCTCCAGTCTCTTGCAATTTGTCTCTTATTTTATTCACTTCTACTAGCACAATCGGCGTTTTCTAATGGAAGGAATCTTCAGCTAGATCTCTGTCTCTCTGAAGAGTCGAAGCTCATTCAAATGGCAAAATGCAGGTTCTAGCCGTAAAGGGGTGGCTCAAGCTGAAAAGGCAAAGTTAAAATCATGCTGTGACGAGTCTACTGCTTACGGTATTAAAAGTAATTCAGAAATAACCATGAACATCGGAAGTTTTTTTCAGAGTTGGAAGAACAGTATTAATAAACTTACTAATATCCTTATTAATGATAAGGAACCATTCTGAGTCAGGTTACCAAGTTGCATTGCAGGGAAAGACTTGTAAACAGTATTTTATATTAAAATCACACACAGAAAGTTAGGATACATTGATGAGAACTTTGTTTTGCTGTTTATCCTTCTACATCATTCATTATGATTACACTGGTAATCTCTTATAAATACTGTTTCAGTCATATGTGGCTTTGTAGCAATGCAATGCAAACCTGCAGACTATGATGCCGAGTTGTCCTAGGGGATCATTTAACAATTAATTTCAACCCAGAGCTGCCTGGTAAGCAAAATATGCTGATTTACTATGTTTCTGATAAGCTTATGTACAGAATCAAACATATGCATGAATTTTTAATAAAACATCAAAGGTGAAATTTTACATGGAAGAATTTCAGAAATTTCAAGATTGAGCGCCCAAAGGGTTATTCGCTTTCACTGTTGGGCTTATGGATACGCAGCGAAAAAAATAGTTCTTGTTTTCTTTATTACTAGTATTGACCAATTTTGTAATATGGAACACCTTTGTTATGCATGTTACTACGGGGCAAGAAAAAACCTCTCTAGTGGTAGGTAAGGGGGGTCAGCCCTGGAAGATTCCCTGCCGTGTTATAAACCACAAATTAAGAGTTGGAGAATGACTCCAGTAGCATTCCATTACACGATCACACAGCACTGAGCAATGAGGTGTGCTCATCAGCAAACTAATAAAAACATGGTAATGAAAATTACTGGACTTTTATCACCCCTATGCAGGAAAAGATACAGCAGATTTGTATCACTGTATATATGTTACGCCTTTTCTTTTTTTTTTTTAAGAGCTTATTTTAATGCAAACGCACAAAGAAATAAGGTTGCTATGGGAACACTAACTCTTAATTCCTTGATGTGTGCACGTAACACAACAAATGTAGTATTCCACTAAGCCTGTCTTTTGCATATAATTTTCAGTGCATTTTCAGAGAAAGAATGATTTGGTAAACAATGGAAGGAATGGATGGAAAGAAGTGAAATGTAATTTTTTTCATATAATTCTGTAGGACGTTAAGAGGTGTCTGTAGTTCCTGGGGGGTGGGAAAGGACAAAAAATATGCAGTTTCTATTTGTTGAAAATTGCCAATCTAGGTGATATTCTAAGCTTATTTCATAAAATTTCTGTGAGCTGAAAACCCACATTGCTAATGATTTTGGCTGCTGGCTTTCAGGTATTTTAATTGAAAACCTAGAGACAGCGCAGTGAATTTTTACAGTCCGCTCTTTTCCATAATACTGGACAGCATTAACAGTTTTGTAGCCAATAGAGATAAAATTGCATAACCATCTGATAAACTGCACCAGTTGGCCTTCCAGACTTCACTGTGCCGTTATGCCTTTTCCCTATTGCTTTCCTGTTCTAGCAGTGTTTGAAAAATTGAATGATCATAAAATATATCTGTCTAAAGATAATTTTGCAGGATTCCATTCTAAACTGCGCTTACCTGTGATGCGGAATTACTAGCACCTACTCCAGCCCTGTGCCCAAGGCATGTAGGTGGTTTGCCACCTTCACTGCTGCAAAGATGAAGCTGAAAGTCTTTCACATCTGTAAATGGGACTGTCTCTGGAGTGGGATAGATATCATCCGCTTAAATATTTTTCAGCTCTTTATATTTCCTCACACTGCGTAGCTCTCTAGGATCCATTATGCACCTATTAAATTAGAGACCTACTTCTTTAAGCAAAAGCTACGTTAGGACTTTTCTTGTCCCTCTTTTCTAATGCAATACTTCTGGTTTGAGTTGCCAGCAATCAAGGTTTCCACCTTGGCAGAAGCAGTTACCAAAAAAAAAAATCTTTTTATGTGGTACTTAAACTATCTAAAATGTTTTCAAGTAGATTTTTGATAATAAATCTGGCCTATCCAGAATATGATTAGGCAAAGAATTGTCTCAAATTCCTTCCTGGAGAGTCTTATATATGCCTGTATCAATACCTGCTCAAACATCTTTTTACATACATCATTTCAAATATTTATGTTTTGACATTGCTCCTTTTGGTTATCTAGTAAGATTTCATTCTTTCTTTGACTCATGAATAACACCGAAGAAAGAATGGAATATTATTAGCATTTTATTAGTGAAACTTTGAAAATTTAAAGTATAAGAGTTTGGACAGCTTCAGACCCTTTTTTTTGTTTTCTTACTGTACTCTTTGAAAATGAAATTTGTAGTGATTCCTGATTTGAATTTAATTGTCCAAGAAATTATTGGTCAGTTGCTTTAGGCATTACAAAAATAACTACCCGAGACAAAAATATTATTGAATTCAATGGGCATGGGAAAGGTCAATAATTCTCATTAAATTTCTTACAAGCCCCATCTAGCATGAGCTAACTACCACTGAAATTCAGCTCTGTGTGCAGGGTCTGGATCCATAGTTGTCCTTTTTTCTACTTCTCTGGAAAATACTTTGAAACAAAATTGCACCAAATATTTTTTAAAAATTCAGACCTCCTCGTTATTTTAAAATAGTGTTTCCTGCTGTCATGTTCCTATGCAGCTCTGTATGATTTGAAGATGATCAACTGCAGTATCTTTCTGAGTTATGTTGGAGGTAACAGAGGTGAATGGAGGTAAATGCACTGCAGATACTGTAGTTGGTCATGTAAATCATATGAGGCGCTTCATACAAAGTTATTTGATTATTCAAAGTTACCCAGACTTATCAAACACCCTTTTCTCTTCTAACTTTAGTATTCTGCATTATTCTGGAAATTATTTTTTAATAATGATATTATAAAACAAACCTATGTTCCTAGTACAGGAATAACTGAGATTTTATTAAAACCAAGGAAAATATCCAAAGATAGACTTAGATTTATTTTTTCTCAGATTAGATTATTTATCATATAAAACTTCACACAAAATGTTAATTAAAAAAAAATATTTAGTGAAGTTAACAATGGTGATGGGGGAAAGGAGAAATCATCAAAGATGGATTATACATTTTGGTCCAGTGAGAAGCATGGCTATATGAATGGAAGGCTACCATAGGCATCATGAGTGTTTCTGGAACAGTTTGCCTTCTTCTTTATTGCTGAATAATTATTTATTACTTGCCTTAATCATCAGCAGTTTTTACTGGCCTCACTTACATGCTCGTCTCTCCTTATTCTCTGCCTCCTTGTTCTGGAAACAGTTTAAATGGGCCAGATGCAGTCCCTGTTCCCCAGACTTTCAGTCTAAGGTCTGTAAAAGCCTTGCAAGATTATAAATTAACATTTTTAGTCTGGCACGTAGACAAATGAGAACACGTCCAATAGAATGGAATGGGTTGTTCAATACTGTGTGTTTATCGGGAGTGTGAATACTTAATGAGAGTGTTTTCTGTTGCAGGTAATTCAGATTGTCAGTGCCATTGACAAAGATGATCCTAAAAACGGGCATTATTTCCTGTACAGTCTTCTTCCTGAAATGGCCAACAATCCAAATTTCACCATCAAGAAAAATGAAGGTAAATATAAAACATACAAAATGTGTATCTGAACAATTTGGTTTTGAATTGCTTTGTTGACTTCCATTTACCTTAACAGTTTGTCCCTTAGCAATTACAATGTAGATAGGGTGTTTAATGGCACCTTCAGTATTTCTCTTAAGCTATTTCCAATACCTTTACAGTAGATAAGAAGAAAGCAAAATGAATACTGATTGTAGATCCTGAAGACAGCTCACTGGCTTAAATAAAATGAAAGGATGGATTTACTGCCTGTTTTATTTCTATTAATTTGAAATTCCAGAGATATACTGTAAGATGAAAATCTGAAACTATGTTGATAAATAAATGTTGATCCTACATTGACTGGATATAGATGGGAGCATAAAATTAAGTATCTACTAAAACCCCCAAAGGAAACTCCTTTTAAGCTTGTTTGTTGTGTCTAAGATGGTTCCAAAGTATTCCAGTTAGGCATTTTCACTAGAAAGCAAAATCTGCTAGGTCAGCAAAGCCCAGAAGGGCACTTTGTATCACTGAGCTTTAGAGCACTTCTGGAAGGGCATAATGTCATTTCCTAGTACTATAGAAATGGAATTTCATGCGTGATGGGAAAAAAGACCCATTAGATAGTGTTGAGCAATAAATTTACACTGATCCTTTTCTTTGGCACACAGATATACTTGAAGGTCATGTGAGATAGAGCTAGGAATGATCACAAGAATGCTCTCAGTAGCGCTTTATGCGTTTGCATTTACTTGAATATTCCGCAAAGTTTTCCCGACTTGGCTTTTTAATAAAACACTACCCTGTCAGGAATTCTAGTCGAATTCAGTCTCTTATTTGAATGATAATGAAGGAGATCCCTATTTAGTCCATTACTAATAGGAAGATGTATGTGTGCTATGTATGAGCATGAGTGTAGAAGTAACACATGAAATGTCAAATACGCTGATTTCATTTTTTATTCTAGCTGTTCCAACCAAGAAGAATGTTGCCACCGTTTTGTTAAATGATACCGTAAAAACCTAAACTCTGAAATCTGCTTAAATATATCCTTATTTTTCTTTCCGTTATATATGTTTTTCTCTTATAGCATTCACGAAGTGTGTCTCTACTTATATTTGTACTTTCATCTAGAAAATGTCTCTGTATGTTTTCTGCACTCCTGCACTCAGGAGAAGATGAACCAAATCTCTTCAAAATACATTTCATAATCATCGGTAGTGTAACACAAATTGAATTAAGCATCCTAAATGTGAGGTGGTTTGCTTTGCACAGCATGACAATGTAAAAAAGGTCTTAGCATTTCTCTTCATGTTTAAATACTTAGCTTGCATCACTAATTAGCCTTGTCCTTCCAATCTGTTACCCTTGTAAGACCCACTCTTACTCCCAGTCACAGCCGACGGCAAATGAGTCCTGCTCTAAATGGGAGTGAGGAACCTTTCGTTATAGCATATTTTAGAAAAATAAGTCCAATTTTGTTATAACATCGCCACTCAGTTTTACAGTTTTTAATGCATTTCAATCGGTTGAATGTGTAAATCCTTTTAAAACAACCAACTGAAATCTCTTGAAATAAAAAATCCACTTGAAGAGTCTTTTTTGATTTAATCTTGCAGTATCCAAGAATAAAATTCCAACTACTCATACCATCCTTTTCTATCAAGTTTGCTCAGCCAGGGATGCAGTCCGTGGTTGATGCTAGAACATGATCTCCCACAGGAAGCAAATATTCCTGTCAAAGCCAGAATCAGGGTATAATTTGGTTGAGGTGAGGTTTCATGTCATTTAAACATCATAAATCTTTAGTAAGTCTTTATTTAGTTATGCCACTTAGACAATGAACTTGACCGTGACTTTGTCTTGCATATATCAGCTAGATAAGCATGAGTGATTGTTCTTGTAGAAAAAACTCCAGTATTCTTGGAAAAACTGAACTTGCAAGACTGATTTCTCCTTAGTTGTACTAATGAGTGTCTGGGCTGTCCAAAAGCCAGTTTGGTGTGGTTTGTTAGAAGCAATGTAAGAAAATGCCTATAACAAACTCTACTTTCTGGAGAATCATGTTTCAGATCAGTGCACAACCCACTTAGGCTTGGAACAGAAATCTGTTTCCTCATACTGGTGGGCAAAATCCCAGACACCTTCCTGGCTGTGACCTCAGCCTCAGCTCCCTCCCACATTCTTGGCCCTGCCAAATTCTTCAGGGCAGCAGAGACTGCCTTGATGGCTGCTGAAGAGATGCTATCCTTTTATGGATATTATAAACAGATTGCATTTTCTCAGGAAATCTAATATAGAAACACAATCTTTTATTTGCTAGAACGAGCATTTTTTTTTTATTTATTTAAATGATTTTTCATATCTTGCCTCTCTCCAAAATTCTCTCAAGTGCAGAGATAAACAAAACTACCCCTCCTCAAGAGCGTTTGTGAAATTATATTACCCTTTGGGATTCTTCTTTTGTGCTTTCGGTAAGATTGTAGCATTTGGCAATTACTTCTCTACTTCATGAAGTAATGACATTATCGGATCTAGTGGCGCTAGTATGCAAACAAGACAGTTTGGCATCTGCCATGGGAAGAAAATGATGATGTTCTGTTTCTGTCCCTTATAATAAAAATATATAAGATGCATGTATATTGGATTTTTTCTTCCTATATGGAACATAAGCATAACCATTAATTAATTCAGTTTGCTACATACAGGCTAATTCTATTGTTTGAACTTTACAGATTGCCCTAAGGGAAGTTCACATGATACTTCAGTAATTAACTGTGTTGCCCAAATATACTACAAATATTATGATCGGCTATGTTGTTATTGCCAAATATGTTTAACTGAGTGACACAATGGTGTTATCTTCATCAGAAACCACAAAACGCTCCACTTCTAAGATTATATTATATATTACAGAAATTATCCTGTGATCATAGCAGAATCTGTTCCTTGAAATGATATGCTGGTGTTCTATATTTGTTTGGTCTGTTAAATTTGCATATTCACAATCCCTTCTGATTGCCCCAAAGATGCCCAAACTGTAGAGGCTGTAGTGCCTTTCTGATGTAAGCAATGTAAAAATGTAAATTTAAATGTCATCATGCATCTCACTGAATGTCTTCAGATCATCTCTTTAGAAATCTTTGTTTTTCATATCCCCTGATCTGTTCTTTCTGTTTTTTTCTGAGCTCAAAAGTCTGTTACTGGGTAGTTTTTCTTAGGCTTTGTGCCTTGGCTAAATCCGCAGCCACTGATCATCTGGAGTACAGCAATCCTGCCCTCTCAAACTGTCAGGCAAGGAATACTGATCATTTAGATTGCCAGATGCATAAATGTTTATCCGTTCACAAGAGGAATAATCAAATTATGTAACAAAAATAGGAGAAGTTAATGCAACATGAAAACCAGGTAATGTTTTCTGTGTTAGCCCAGGTGACTGAGCCTGTGACTCCGTGACATAACAAATCCTTGACTGCGTAAACTCGAACAGGCTGACTGTGCCTTCCCTTCCCTTTCTCGTGTCTTTGTGCTGCCTCTCTGCAGAGCAGCAGAAATGCGAAAAATTAAATGTTTTGTGTAATGTTTTCTGGCAAACCAGAAAAACCCTAAAACTTCAGATGAAAATATCTGATGTTTAGGCAATGTGTTGCAGATTCCTTAGCTGAATGGAATTAACCCTTCCAAAAAGCTGTAGGATCACAACAAATGACAAAAACCTGACAGGAATTTAGACCACTGATAAGGATTTTGTACTGTCATGGCATCAGTAAATTGAAATGAGACCTCTGCAAGTGGAATTAGCATTTGTTGACAGTCTTTTCTCAGTTGAGTGGTCTTTACAAAGCATTGCCTAAAATCTAATGCCAGTACCTGGGTTGTCTCCTGCATCCCAAACAATGCGCTCGCAGCAATACCTGTTTTCAGCGTTGAATTCCTGATGTTCTTGTGGTTTCCTTAGGTTGTTCAAGTGAGAACAGAGCTTTGTGATAAAAGCATTTTCACAGATGTAAACCTTTTGATACGTTGCCAATGCAATTTTTACTTTCAAAAACTAGCAAACACATCTTTGCCATAGAGACTTAAAGTTTTTCCCAAAAGTTGTTTCCCTTGCGATTCCATTTTTCTTGTGCTAAATTCTGTTTCCTGATGGAATAAACCCCAAATCAAATGTTCTACAGTTCCTTTGGATGCAGTAACTCTTCTGATAGAAGAAATGGTGCATCTCTGCTGTATCGATGTGCTATTACATCCCTCTTACTAGGGCTTATGGAGTAGAAGCGAGCTGAGAGAGCTGAGAGAGCATGGGCAGGCTTCGTCTTTGGGTTAAACGAACCATCTTAGCAGCATGCGGTCATATGCCTGCAGAAGTCCAGTAGCCCTACAAGTAACCAGTCTCCTCTCTCCCCAAAATATTCAGTGTCCATCTGGTGATCTGAGCTCTGAATTTGGGCCAAACTGATTTTATTGAGTGTACGATAAAGAGGGTGTTTTTCTATTTATATTGAAGCATTATGTGTACTTCAGTGATGAACTGTTCTGTTGGTTCTCTATAATGAACTTAATATTTATTCTCAGCCATGCTTAGTCTATTATACCTATGATACCTATAATAGCTCCAAGAATGTTCATGTTTAAATGTCAATTTCTTTTGTTTTTCCATCATTTCCATCTAGCAAGTTTAATCTGTAACTTACGTCCTCGTTGTGCTGCCTTGAAAGTGCAGGCAATGTGTCATGTATTCAAAAGGGAATGGCCTGGTATAACCACTTCAATCACAAGCTGGCTTGCATGCCTTTGTGTACTATTGCACATATTATTTTTAAATATTTGCTATTTCTTATCACCTCTTTACCATTAATAAACAAATATGTCTAAACTATTTAGAAATAGCCAGAGAAGACAATTGCATGCAACCTCTCTTTTAGATATCCCACGTAATAAAAACAAATTATCAGCACTACTTCATTTTTGAAAGTACTTCTGTGTCACTGTGGTTTTAATGTAGATTTTTTCCACATCTTTTGCCTGAAAAATATTTTTAGCAGCATCTGTCAAATGCATACCTGGAGGGTGAGTCTTTTGTTCCCCCAAGAGTAACTCTCATGTGTTAAAATGAGTTTCTTTCCCTGAATCACTTTCTTTTGGCATTTCCCGATAAGTCTCTCTGCCATTGTCTCAGCTGCCAGCTAAAGCTCCTTCTGTGTTTTGACTGACTTTTCTTTCCAAATATATACCTCAGAGAGCTAAGAGGTGGCACTGCTCTTTCATTGCCCTCCTTCCAGTTTGCCCAATTTCAAAGTTAACCCACTGACCTCAGGTACAAATTGCCTTAGCAAGGACATCATTAAACCCATCATTTCTTGATGGATGTACAATGAACAACTAGAGTAACAGCACCCATATGGTCCCTTGGATATGAGCAGTAAATCCTCATTCATTTTTGCAGTTTCGTGCAATTTTTCAAGAGCCTTGGGAAATGTTGTGGCCCAGCTGCCATCTACGCTATGGCAATTCTCGAGGGAAAGCCCATGCTTATATACTTCTAATGTGTTTAATTACCATCCTCATTTTTTGTAGATACCAATAATTAGTCTTTCAAAGTACAATTCTAAAATATACCAAATCACTTCCTTGTTAGTGGTTTTCTTGAAAGGTAAGAGTGAGTGATGTGATCAGAGATGTGTCTTGCAGCCTGTAAGTAAATATTTTTCTCCCGTGTCTGTCATTATTAGTGGTACAGAATAACATCTAGAAGACTGCATCTAAAATTGTAAAAGAATGTGCTGCATAATCTAGAAAACAGCGTTGATTAGCATCTGTATTAATGGGCATAGTTTTGTGACCAAAAATGAGAGGGAATACTTGCATATAGCAAGGTGCATTCAGTGTGAAAGTAGTAGAGTTAAAAATAAATTATTCCAATGTATTAAAAAATAACAAACACAAGCTAACCTAGATTCTGGCACTTTTGTGCCAGAATCTGCCATCCACAAGCACACATCCTGTTTCTCCAGGAGTGTTCATAGTGAGAAAAAACGTATTATAAATATCATACTATCCGTCTTTTTCTCAGCTTGGCATTAAAACTGGAGCTGTTTAAATAGCAAAGTTCAACATTCTTATAAACTGAGGATACAGAACAACCTCAGATTATTGATTTTTTTATGAATGATATAGTTAATAATTAAACTGTTAATATAAAATTATTGAAATATTTCCTTTTTAGTGTGGTTGAAAGATTTTGTTCAGTAGGTTCTTTCTTCTTATATTAGAGATTGTAAGTTATAGAAGTTAAAACAAGAAAGCATAAAAATGTGGATATTTTGCTGAGTAGAAAGGTCTAAGTTTTATCAATATAAATCATGTGATAGTGAAGTTAGCTAAGCTCCATGAAATGGTTTAGTTGTCTGGATTTAGAGTATTCTGACATGAAAGCATGTTTCAGAAAACTCTTCATTATGTTTTGGATGCATTTTTACCTTCCTCAGTTAAAAGCAAAATGGGATTTACAGGCCTGACCTGCCACATTCTACTTAGGATCTACAAGTTATATTACACTGCTGGATCTGAGACGTCTCCGTGTGTCCTGGTCTGTGTGCTGGGAAGCGCGTAAGAATTCTGGTCCGGCTGTGTGGTGATAAGAGAACACCCTGCTACCTTACCTCCCCTCACCCTTGGAGCGGGCAGGCAGGGATTTCAGGGCCTTAAAAAGGAAAGGACAGATTCTAGCTGCCACATGAGTAATATGCAAAAAACAATATTCACCCAGCACAAATACTTTTCCTGGAGCGAGTGGTTACGCGTTAGGTGGTAAGTGTCGCATCTCTGAAATAATTTTTTTTATAACAGAGGAAATACAGTTTCTTATTTATTATACTTGGGTTCCTTCATCCTTAGTGAATTGAGCCGATAGAAACCGCTTTGGATCAGAAAATATGTTAGATCATTCTTTGTAAGAAAAGTAATCAATTTTCTTATTTACATATCTGACAGGATTCTAAGATGTAATGTCATCCTGTGAAGTAGTAGATTGTGTCTAAAGACTCAAAAAGATGAGTCCTTTCTGCTAGTGACAAACCGATAAGCAACATGAGGTGGAAATTGGTACTACAGATCTTTAGTCTTAAATTCTAGAAGACTGCTAGAATTTCAAGTTAATGATATTACACATTCCAGTAACGGTCAGAAGCTCTGTCTTGCCCGGCACTGAATGCATTTCCATTGCCATTGTACAGTTTCACATTGCAGTCGAAGTAATATATTCAGTTCCTTTCTACTATACCATTCTGTGGTCCTAGCAAAGTGACGCTTTTCCGTGGTACAGTAGTGCTGGTCCCATCTGGTCTGAAAGTGTCAGTGAAAATCAGGTTCTCAGTATATATCTCTCATACCTTATACCTTTCTGCTTCCTTTCCCCCTTCTTCCTTTACTATCATCACTATTGACTGTGTTCTGTTACTCCCTGATGTTCTGTTTTTCCTTGATGTTGAATATCAATTGAGTGTGATCTAAAACTACCTCTCTGGCGTAGAAGGATGTGATGTTATTTTCTGAAGTGAAGATTACATGAATGCAGATGGGAAACCAGCGTTTTTCCCCTCCAGTCCTTTGTGTGCCACTTCCTTCACTGACGCCTGCTTCCGCTGTCTTTCCCATCTTTCTTCTTGCATGCGGATCACTGCTCTTTCTGGACTCCCTTCTAATTAGAACCGTAGAACAGGTGAAGACTAAGTGCAGTTCCTCTGCAGACATAGTTTTTAACCCTATCTGGATGATTTACACCTTCTTACAATGGTTATGTGCTTTTCACCACTTCGATAGGCTAAAAAGTTGCATCCTTCTTGGTGCACGCAGCTGTTCTAGCTGAAACTGAATGTCAGAGAAATAGACTCAGCTCTTCAAAGGCTAACTCAGCTACCAAGCTCCTCCACGCTTTGACCGTTCTGACTGTTCTGTCCATCTGAAACCTTACTCACTCCTCTCCTGTATTCAGGACGCAGGGCTCCAGACAGATTCCCTCTCTCCTCCGCCCTAAGCCAGATGTCATCCATCAAGTCTTCATTCGACCGGCCAGGCCAACCTGATGAATGAACCAGCAAGGAGGGGGCCATCTGGTAAGCCGATTGTCCTCTTTTAGGCGTCTTTAGGTTCTTCTTCAGCTCTGCTGTGTTCCCCAGCACGTCTGTACTTTTTATAGTTTTGTAGCTGGCAGAGCGTTTCTCTGGGAGCGCTTCTGTTCCAAATGCTGTTTAACCTTTCAGTCCTGTTTTATTTAGCTCTGTGATGACATCTCTTTTCAAAGCCTCACAAATACAAACTTTCAGACAACTACAGAAGAGTTACATATGCACGTTGGAAAATAAGACTAATTTCCGCAGTATCACATCCTTGCAGAGAGCGCCTTTTTTTTTAACCATATGAATCAATCACAATTACATAGCTATTTCAGGACATTTATGTAAACATGACCCAGCCCAAAACAACACGAAATGCGAGTGATAAAATACAGGATAATACAGTATATACGCAGCACGCCATTATGCATACATGACCAAAGAGCCTTTTACTTCATTCCTTCTTAATTTACTATTTGTGCTGCTAGCAACATAATGTTGCCAAGGCATCAATTATGTTTCATTTTATAAATCAAACTAATTAAGAACCAGATGCAATCTGAGTGAAAAAGATCTGAGGTTGGTGTCATGCACCATATGTACAACAGTGCTTACTCATGATGAGGAGATGGATTGGACAGCTGTGAGTCTTCCTGCTGTAGGACTTTCATCATGCTCAGATAGTGGGACATACTTATCTCTCTTTTTCCACTTTATTTATTCATAATAAAACTAAAGAAAAAAGGAGCAACGCTGCCATGCCTTTAAAAGACTTAAGTAAGGGATAAAAGGTTATGAAAACAAAACAGAAGAGGAAAAGAATTTGGTCAGCAAATTAGCATGACAATAAATTTACTTTAGTAATAATATGGAATGTGGATGAAAGAAATAACAGAGATAAGAACAAATTGAATCTCCAGTGTGACTTAATTTCAGACACATAATGGGGAAAATAAACATTAAATCAGGGTCTCAAAACCGAACTGCTTAGCAGACAGAAAGGCATTGTTCTTAATGAGTACAAAACTTCTCAAAAGTAAGATCCGCAGTAGCGCCTCTCTGGAATTTGTCTTCCAATTAAACATTGCTCCAGTAGCCCTTTAATTTTCAAAGGTTCCCCAACTGCTTTAAAAACATAACTCATTGAAAGTTAACAGCACCCGTGATAATTATATTCTAGGACTTTAAAATTATTTCATGGTAGTATTTATAACTAAGTGAATATAGAATATTTGGAGATAAGTTTCCATATTTTTTAATCAACTATCTTCTGAAAATATGTTAGGAGAGTTCTGCCAAAGTACCAGTTCTGGTTTCATGGGTGGATCTAAGTCCTCGGGCTTTTCTGCAAGAAGCAGTTCCTGTAGTGGAAGCATTCAGTGCAGTGACTGTGTTTGATTTCTTGTAAGTGGGTTTAATTCACTGAGCAGGGGGAATGAAGTCCTGAAGGTTGTGGTAGGGTCTCTACCCCTTCACCACCTCAGTATATGACTCGACAGGGACATATCGCATCTTACGAAGTCCCTCTCTTTTCACCTCATTGGTAGGTTGTGTTTTGTTTTAAATATTTGGATTTTCTCTCAAAGTACCTAATGGGTAATTACGGCACCTTGTGAATTTATCGGTTGCTGTCATTATGGAATGTTTCTTTGGTTTATCACGTTCTAAGTACAAGCCGCTGAGAGGGAATAACAATTAATTTACTACTTGCTGTAATTGTACTTTTGTCAATTAATGTGAAACTAGATAGGAGCCCCATTTTAAAGTTTCATTTGTAAAGATTAAAAGAACCCCAACACTTCTACTAGAGGAAGAATCTGAACAGAATGTGAACAGGAATCGTCACATATTAGCTGTTAAATTTTCCTTTAACTAGTAAGAATCTCCTTTTGTCATTATAACAGATATAAAGTATACAGACTATTTGTACATGGTTCCTCCATTAAAATAGAAGGTATTAATTTTTCACACTTAGCCTCAAGGCTTGTCTGATAATGTTAGTTGTGCAATAGTTTATAATGTGAATTAAAAAGACAAATACCATGTTCCAATTTGCATCCTGTTTTGAACCAGTTACACAAGTGGTGTATGGGAAGGAAGTAATTATTTTTGGAATCTCAGTCATTCTTCCTACATCGTGACCGTTACATTGATTATTATGGGAGCTCTAGGTCTATACATTCTCCTGAACCTGTTGGGTGTGGTCACATTTATTCCATACCCTTTCATTTCCTCCTTACTCCTTTTAAGAAGAGCGCTGTTCAAGAATGGGCTGTATTTCTCTGGCAAAAGCAAATATAGCGATGACAAAATGAAGGAAATCTGAAATTTTTAATCATTTCAACCGGAACTTCTCACATCATGCTTTAAAGAATAGGGGAGACAGAGCTTTTATTCTGTTGGTTGGGGTTTTTTTTGTACCGCTTAGGATATTTTCCCATCAACTTCTGATTTTGTAATTTGTATGGGTGGCCTTGTTGTAAAATGAATCACTTTGTTGGTCTTCATTTAATTCTGTCTAATTAGGATGTATTCTGTTTGGCAAGCATCCACTAATTAGTGATATATTTATGTAATTATTAGTATTTAATATTTATATAATAAATATGCCTAGAAAGCAATCCATTCAGAGGCCAGAGAAGAGGTAGAGTATATGATTTTACTGAATCCAGAGATCTTATATATTGAGCCAAATGCAGGAAATAAATGAAACGCGTAAGTTGACCTGTCTAGTCTGGGGAGAGGGTTTGCGTATCCTCAAATGATAGGATGTGCATACTTGGTAATCAGTGCTGATTATAGAGGGAGTGAAGATGGGCCCCTGTTTGAAGTGAGATAATAAGCCAGCTTGTTAGGGAGAGATAAATAGAAGGACTTCAAGAAAAGGACCAGCTGTCTGCTTGATGGTGTTGAAGAGGGAGAGCTAGTGGGGTCCTTCGAAGGTACGGTGGATGGATGGGGAGTCAGATGGCAGTGCATCAGCGGAGCAGTGGTAGCTGTCTGCCCATATCAAGATATGTTGATGGAAGTACGCTGCTGTATTCTGACGTTGGACTGTCCTGAATATATACACTGACTTTTTTCTTCTTTTTAATTTTTAGAATGCAACAAATGACATAAGTTTCAAATTGCTCTCAAAAAACACAGAAGTTTTTGGGGTTGTTTGTGTCTCATTAGGAAACTTTCATTCAGTCTAACCTAAAATTAAAGCTAAAATCTAGGTTATAGGAAATAATAAGAAATAAGATGAAAATGTTTCATGTAGCCTTTTTGAACTTGTCGCTCCCTAACCTAGCTTAACTCTGTCACGTCACTTTCTATAATATTTTCATCCATTATACATGACCCTTCTGTAAATTATACAGTGTTCACCCCACCGAAGATTAAGACCTTGTGATCGAAGAGCGTGTTGTGGTTTAACCCCAGCCAGCAGCCAGGGCCATGCAGCCGCTCGCACCTTCTCCCCCTTCCCCCCAGAAGGGCAGGGAGAAAAGGAGGGGAAAGGAAAAAAAAATCAACCCAACCTCGTGGGTTGAGATAAAGACAGTTTAATGGAACAATAATAGAAAAAGGAAAATAACAATAATAATGGTAAAGAATATACAAGGTAAAGTAATACAACACAAGTCACTCTCACCAGCAGATTAATTGGTTGTCCAGCTCATCCCGAGCAGTGATCACGGATCCTTCCCCCCACAGCCAACCCCCATTTATATACCCAGCATGACGTCTATGGTATAGAGTGTTATGTTAGCCATTCTGTTCTGTCTCTGCTCCTTCTCAGCTTCTATGGGAAGGCGAAAAAAGTCCTTGAATAGTATAAACATCACCTAGCAACAACTACAGCAATATGTATTGTTGACATTGCTTTCATACCAAGTCTGAGAACACAGAAACCGGTAGAAAGAAAATTAACTCTATCCCAGCTGAAAACAGGACAGAGCACTCCACAGGAGTGCTGGGTTTTTTGGCCAAAGAACTGCTCTGGGGTTCAGAATAGTTTTGTATGGCTTGGTTACAGGTTTCCTGTGTGATTTTGGACAAGTCATTTAATTGCTGTGCCTGTCATCGTGCCATGCATACACCACAGACATTCTTTTAAAACGTTCATCTGATACTCACATTTGACATTAATGGTACCTATTAGCAGCTCCCTATGGATTGGTAAAGACTGAGATTTTCAAGAGTGCATTACGGTGTCTCTTTGGATTCTTATGAAAGTCCTAGTTAGAAAAAAAGTAAAAGTTATTCTACAGCTCAGGGAAGGAAGTGGTGGAGTCACTCTAATGACAGCTGTAGCTAAAGTGTTGTTGTATCTTTGATGCAACCTGGAATACTAAGTATAGAGGAAGGTAGTTTAGACTCAGCTCTACACTGTACATCTCCTTCTATATCATCTTTATCTATCCCGCAACATTACAACTTCTGCCTGTACTACTGTTTCTTATTTAGAAATGAGAAAATTTTTTTTATAACAAATCACCTTTCCCTTATTTTGTGCTTGTCTTCTGTTAACATGCAAGACCAAAAGACATATTTGCTAAAAACTTTATAGAATTCTAGTGCAGTCTGTCTAGAAGAACAACTTGTTTCAATACTTTGTATAAAGAACTTAACGTTTTCTAGACTAAAATTGTTTTTCTTAGTCTTTTTTCTTTTCTTTTTCCCAGTGAGGAAACATGCATCTTTCTCAAAGTGTTGTTTGTTTCTGGTTTCCTTTTTGACTATTCAGGTTTTCTTTCATGATCTTGAATGTTTTCTTGGCGTATTAAGATATATTCACCTTTTCCAGTAGAATTGCCTAGTCTCCTGTAATACTTTTACTTGATCCTGCTTCAGATTTTTATTGCAGCTTCTCCCTATACACTTCATTTGTACTTTGTCAGACTCTTCATCATGAATTAGAAGACGACAGGGACAATTTCACTGTGATACACTAGTTGTTCTCTTAGCACAGTTATGCATTATATATTTGTACCTTACAAATTCTCCACGTAATGCAAAGAGAATGAATGAGTATGACATCTTCTGTTTTGTCACACACGTATTTCACTTGTGACTAACAAATATTTTACTATTTGCAGAATCTCCATCCTTGGAGATACTCAGAAGCTGCCTGGCCACAGTCCTGGGCTCTAGGTAGCTGTGCTTGAACAGGGGGGTAGACCAGATGACTTCCAGATGTCCCTTCCAGCCTCAGCGTTCTGTGATTCTGGGAAAACTCTAAAACATGTTATGAACCGATTCTATAGTTTGCAGATATTTACTAATGTAAGCATTGACCTTTTAATATCTTTACAACAGTGAGGCAGACTTCAAATGTTGACATCTTTCCCTGGCTGCTGCTTCTTTCCAAGTTATGTGTTGTGTCACGGAACATATATAGCAAAGTTAGGGTCTTGCAGTATGTCCCAGTCTTGAAATTTAAACGGATATGCACATGTGCTCCTGTAGACCTGCTTTGATTCTCAGTAACCTGACTGTGTGTGCTAGTTTGGAACTTCGGGCTATGCCAAGTTTCCTCTATGTAATGTTTCCGTGCTGTGCAGAAATGTTCCCAAGAGTATCTGGGAAAACTTTATATAATCTATTCCACTCTATAGGCAGGTAATTGTTTTTTTCACTTACTGAAATTCCTTCTCTGGATGCATTTTGCTGTTCCCTACATTTCAAATGACCATTAGTCTTCACCGTAGGGGAGACATCCTCACTGAGAGGTGTGCATCTAATAAGACATTATGTGTATACTTTGGGTGTAAGACAGAGGCATAAATTACTGCCATTAATGGCCTGATGATAACAAATTGTTATTGTTATATGTAATCTGCATATAAGAATGTCTTCAAAAAGTCATTATCATGCTGCCTATGTGCCCAGGGGCAATCTTATCCCATAGCATTTCAGTCTTTCAAATTACAAAAAGCTAATATAACTCTTGATGACATTTACAAAAATGTATAATGGCACTCCTTTCAGTTCTCTCACAGAAATTATTCTCAGTGAAGTTAAAGGGAATTCTGCATATATAAGAACTGCAGGATCTGGCACTTTTTAAAATCAAAGCCCCATTTTTTTCTTAAGTGGCACCACCTCAAGAAAATGTTAAGTCAAAATTTTTTTAAATTTATTTTCTGACTTAAAATGCCTCAGCCAATGTATGTTGTTCTTAATTTTCAATGCTCTTTGGCAGACAGTACACATTCTAAAGTTTTTCTCATAGTAAGTTGTTATGTCAGAGTTATAAACCCCTGAAAACTGCCATTTTGTAATGCAAGTGCTGACAATACCTTTATTACACCAGTACAAATAGGCAGCACTCCAATAGCCACTGGTTGGTTGTTTTGGTAGTCTGGTGGTTGCTTTCTGCTGCTGTATTTCAAAGCGAACGTTATAAAAAAATAATAGCAATTATTAGAAATACACTGGTATGGCTTGAATTTGTCTCTCTAGCTGTTGTAACAAAACTTCAACGTGGTTGATACATCTGATTCCAGATTCCTTTTTAAAGGACTGTTATATGAGCTACTGGTGAATCGCTTTAAATTCTTAGCATGTGCACATACATGTTCCATACGGTACTGGAACAGAAGAGACAATTATCATGGCCTGGTGAAGTGGGTGTTAAGTTGCTGAGTGTGAAACTCACTTAAATGCCAAGAACGCGT
Source organism: Rhinoptilus africanus (assembly GCA_013400135.1). NCBI lineage: Eukaryota > Metazoa > Chordata > Aves > Charadriiformes > Glareolidae > Rhinoptilus > Rhinoptilus africanus. Next base: position 145,368 of record VXBO01000344.1, read on the forward strand.
CACATTTTAAAACTAAAATTTTCCTGCTTAAGTCTGATTTTTCTTACTATGGTATTCATAGCTTACATTCGAGGAAGAAAGATTCACTTCAAACATCTGTGGTTGTCTTCATAGTCGTGAAGACTCTGAACTTTTCCAGACTCTAGAAGTAAGCCACTGAAGTAAGAACTGGAGGATGTTTGTGAAGTGAGGAAGGTGAATAACATAGCACAGAATTCTTGCAACTCTTCCATCACCTAACAAAAGTACAATAAATTTCATTGAATGTGCTTGAGATTTAGCTTTACACGTAGGAGAAGCCCAAATCAATGTAATGTGTAAAACTGTAAACCTCACAGTGACCTAAGGAGCTTAGGTACCCATCTTTCATCGGTTTCACCTCCTAGACTGCACCTGTAAGTACACATTCATAGAAAGAATAAGAATCCATTACCCACAATGAGAAACACAGATGGCAAAGCCTTGGCTATTTTGGCTTTTGGTTTATCTTTGCAGCATTTTATTGGAATCTGGTAGCATTATAATGGAAAGATCGTGGTTCAGCTGCAAAATATAGCCATTATTTTATCAAAGTATTATAAAACACAGTATTACTTTCTGAAACTTTTGGTTAAAATAACAAGATAATAGAATTAACTAGAATATGTAGATTTCAAAAATGATCCATCAGTCTATGCAAATTGCTGTGTTAATAATGTATTTTTAATGCTAAGCACATTTGACAGCCATTTCATCTCTCTTTCTAAACTAGAGCTTGGCAACCTGCATTAATTCTTACACTTTACAGATGTAACATTCAATGCACATGCCATGTAGTGATGTGATCCGAATAAAGTAAAGCATGTCAAAGCAATGTGATTATTAGTAAACAAGTTTGTAACTGGCTTGTTGAATACAGAAGAGAAAAGTGAGAGGCAAGAGCCAGTGCTGTTTTAGCATATCTTACATCTTCACTGGCCCGAATTTACGTCAGATTATGAGAACGTCAATCATAACTGCCACCAGGGGACTCAGAGGAGATAAATGGGCATAACATCACAGCGGGTGAGATAAAGTCAGGTATGCTGGGTACAGTTCAGACAACTGTGGTAACAGTGTAGCTTAAACCCACGCAGAGCCCAAAGTTTCCCGGTTTGACTTGCAGTAAGTATCTGTAAATTAAAAAGGGAGAGAGGTAGCATGGCCTAATTATTTCTCTACCCTGTTAACGATGAAACTACTGTTGTTTCAGACTCAATGCATCCTTCTACATTATTACTTCTTCAGCAGGGATTTTCTGTCCTTCCTTCAATGGGTTAAAACCCCAAGGTACAAAATTTAAGAGTTGCTGCTAGACTGCAAGTGACCATATAGGTATGTTTGATTATAGCTCTGCTGGCCTAAAGGTCAAAGGAAAGTTTTAGAATACTTAAGAGACAATTATCTAAAGTTCAGACTTTTCCAAAGGAATAGAACTAGAAATTACACAGACTATTATCTAAAGTTCACGTTTTTCAAAGGAAAAAGGTAGGAGGAAATTCTTATTCCATCACTTTGTTGTTAATTTGTCTGGGGTTTTTTATCTGTCAGGAATGTATTTACTACAAGTTCGCTATCACGGTAGTATTAACATGATTATTCCCATTTCCAAGAAATTTTACATATGAGAATGATGTATTCTTTTACATGATTAAGTATTACTTTGCTCATTATTCAAAATTCCCAGCAGCACTTTTTATTTCTGCAAAGGAATGCATGACCTGGAAACATATTTAGTTTTTTTATTGATTAGCTGATTCAGCAGTTCAATTCCAGCATAAGCTATTATTATTATTTAGTCCAACTGGTAAAGAAAAAAATAATTAAAGATTAAAAATATGTGGCATTTTCCAGTTCTTCTCTCATCAATACATTTTCACCCATGAAATACCTTTTTTGTATGTTCTTGGTGTTTTGAGGGATTCCAGAAAATCCAAGTCCCTAGAAAAATAAAAATGCTTTCAGGTGTTTGCCAATGTGTCACCGGAGTGCTTTGTGAATTCCCATTATATATGGCGGTATGGCAAGTGACTTACTCTGGCCCAGGAGAGACAGTTTGATCAGTCAGCTGAATTTTTAGAGAGCAAAAACTTTTTTTCTTTTGAACCTGATGTCTGCTATCAAATTTGATGGCAGTCATCAATCTGCTTTTTTGAAGACATCACAAATTTTTGACATTCATGAAAAGCAGGTCAGTTTGAAATACCTGTGAATGCTTCAGTGCCCATATGGTTTGGCTATCATAAATCAGAGAAAATATACGATAAAAATGGTCTCTTTTTATTTTCATATTATAAGCCTGTTATTTGAATAGAACATTTATGCCTTTACCATACAGATTAGGCAAAGGGTCATCTTTCTTGTAAACTGCTGTTCCACAGGATTTTATTAAAAGGCATTCAGTCATCAAGGACGGTCTGGTACATGTGTAAAATACTGCACATGGCACAGTTGCATATCTATATGTTAACATGTATACATACAGGAATTCCCATAAAAATGTGTTTGGTGTGCATCCAGCGCAGAGCCGGATCAGTGCATCAGCAAAGAGCTGAAATGCTATCCGAGCGTTCTCCTGAATGCTCCCTTCTCGTGCATTTGCAGGTGACTGCAGAGCACTACAGCTAACATTTCTTAGAAAGTCGTATCTTTTGTTTTTTCTGCCTGTACTTTGGTAGTTTCCGCCAAAACCTTGATGGTAATAACTTAATTACTCAGCTATTTCAAGTTTTTGTGTGAGAATAGATGCTATTTATGAACTAAGAGAGGAGATGAATGAGCTGTCCTCGTCTTTTCATTATCAAAAAAAGCAGGGAGTATCACAGTAAGGATATTCTTGCTGCTCTTCTACTTGTGCCAAAGGACTCTCTATCACAGAGAATCTAAGACTAAAAAGTGTACACAAAAAGATAGCTCTAACAAACATGAAGACATATGTATTTCTGTCATTCTAGTGTTTCCAGCTGTAAAGTTTCCAATTAAAATTCTTCCTTCACATAATCCAGCATAGATAACAATTTCTACCACAAAGTCCTTAATACCATTAATGATTTGATCTTTCTGAGCACATTATAAAAGGGATAGAAAAAGAAATACAGAAAAAGAGCTGTGTAGGTGTAAGGTTACGCAGCAGGGAAGTCCACTGATCTCAAAATACTAGAGACTGTGAGGGAATTAAAGAATTCCAATAATGTGTGCTGAGAAAATGACACTTGGGTGTAAACGTACTGCTTCTGTTTTTTACTTCTGTTCTGGCATTTTATTGTTTGACTTAAAATTGCAACACGCACTATTGTACAAAGGGGAAGGTGAAATTGATTCCTGTCTGCTAATTTCACATCCAGATTGATGGCGATACCATTGAAGTCACTCAAGTCCAGCAAATCCAAAAGTAGCTTTGTATTAAAATGATTACATTTACTTTTTCTCAAAATCTTTTATCCAAGAATCTCTAAGGAGATCAGGGGGTCTTGGGAAAAGTTGGGAATCTGCAGGAAGCCCTTGGCCCTGTTGTAACCATGGCCTCAGTTGTGGTTATTCAAACTACTTTTGTCTAGGAGTCGCACTGGACATCTCGTAAAGACCTTCTGCATTGTCATTCCTTTTTCCAGCTGTGAGGGAGATATTCCCATAACAGTCTCTTTTTCGGTTGTTTTGCGAATCTGCTTGTAAACTTCAGAAGCTGAGAGCCATGCGGTGAGCTAAATGACTGATTTGGTCTTACGTTTAAAAATAGGTAAAAATGAAACGCAGATCTAAATTGTAGTTATGTATTCCCGCGGCTGTGTTACTCTGACCTTACACTGGTGCAGAAATTTGTGATCAGTTAAGATAATTAGTAAGATCACTTATTTTATACTGTTCTTGAAGCCTGCAGGAAAGAATATGTAGCTCCTAGTCCATCCCGTGTAGTTGGTACATCATCAGTGAAATGGTTTTTAATAGGATTCTGGCATTTCAATGAACTTCAATCCCTTCCTGAAACAGAAGGGTACAGAATTCAGGGAGACTCATTTTGGTTGAGCATGCCAGAGGATCTCCCAAATACATCGCACTGGAGGTAAAGATCTAATGTCCCTCTTTGTCTGCGGCAGGTTACCTCAGAGCTTTATTAACAGAGAAGGTTGGGTTTTTTCTGCATTTAATTTTCCTTGTTTTGCTAAAAGTAACATGAATAAATAAATAACCTGAACAGCGCTATAATGGAGGATCAGTGGGTTAATTGGAAAGATGAGTGGAAAATGATTGTCCCGTCTCCTGCTGAGCACCTGCTGCCAAGTTAATTCATGCAGCAGTGCTGGGGGTTGTTCCTGGAGGAGATTCCTGCTGTTTTGTCAGCTACGGGTAAGGAGAATGTCCACAGAGAGGAGAAAGCAAACCAGATAAACAGAGTTTACTGCTAATCAGCTGCTAGGATTTATTTCCAAGTTCTAGGAACCAACTAAAATGTCAGTTAGAAAGTCATTGTTCTTCACTCAAAAGTCACGTCTCCAGCAACACCAAGGTGTATTTATTTTAGGATGCTGCAAAGAAGGGAAAGGAATTTCGTGCTAAACAAAATTCCCAGGGCAAAATTGAGTACTTGCCATCCATTGGCAAAACCATGCAGCCATTTCCTTTTGCTTTTCAAGTTGACTATTTTTGATTGCCGGTTTCTTTCCAGGCACAACAAATTCAACGCTAGTCTAACACAGCAGTTTTAACAAAAAAACAACCCTATGTAAAAAAGGAAAGGTTATTCTCTTCTCTCCTTGTCTTGCATCTCTTCTTACGTAGTACTAATTATTCAGCCATTTCAACTTCTTTTACACTTAAATACTTCAGCTAAATGTCTCAAATACATTGCGTATCTTTTATTTTATCTCGTTTCTTTTGAACTTGAATTGATAACCATTACTGGTTTCCTATACTCGGAGTAGCTTCACTGATTGGCAGAAATGGGCACTTTATTTTCTCCATCCCTCCTTTCTCTCGTTTTTTTCTGCCCTCTTCCATTTGTCTCTTTATAGTACTCTTCCTTTTTTACTTTGCTTTACTCTCTGATTCTGGTTTACTAGAATTTTCTGAGCTAGGCAGAGTAGCAGTGAATGTCAGAAAGTTGGAAAGGATCTGAAGCCGTCACCAACAAGAGCAGCTTCTTTTTTTTCATTTCTTCCTAAAGGAGGTGCCTTACCTCTTTTGCATATCTGTAAAGGGCAGGGATGCTAGGGCTGAGCACATCAATGACTTCCTCCAGCTTGGACAGAGGACTCTAGCAGGCTTATAGGAAGGAACAGGCTGTATCAATACAGATTTCTAGACCACAAGCAGTCACTATGTAATAATATAACTGTAAAAGTCTCTGGAGTTCTGAATAAATGACTACAGGTGTGACACTTCTGAGTGGGATTTGCCTCAAAGACAGAAAGAGCTGGAAATTGAGCCCCACCTATTTTTTTTTTCTCCTTTGAAAGGTTAAAGCAAAAGGATTAAGGATGCAATTTGTGCTGAGATATTTTTAATTTTGCAGGAGAAAGTCAAATGTACATATAAATTTATTTTTCAGTATTTGAACAGGGGGTGGTGCAGAAGAGGGAAAGAATGCTATCAGATTAAAACTGTACCTATTACACACTACAATAGGTGTGGTAGTCACTCTTATTTGGTAGAGCTATACACAGCAACATTCGGGAAAGCTTAGCTACAGTATTATTTTTCTCACATACTATTTCCCTTTGTTCCTTGCAGTTCAGCTAGAGAGCCGGTACAAAGGGGTTTAACTTGCACACGTGTGTGTTGAAATCTCTTACACATTCAGCCAAGGAGGAAGAGTGCAGTTTTTGCTTAATTCTAAATGTGTGATAATTGTTGATTTAAAACATACTTGACTTTTCCACTGCATCATAGTGGCACATGTAACGCTGGGTACCGTCGAGGACTTTGGTCCTATTTGAGTTGTCAGAATTCTTAAGAGCTTATATCTGAAATTTATCTTCAGTAAACACATATGCTTCCTTTAATTTTAAAAAGGGCACAAGGAAAGACTAGACTATTTATTTAGCTCCAGGGTGCCATCAGTTTTGATGTGACTGTTTCCAACTTGAAAAGATAAAAACTCAGGATTCCTGGAACGAAAAATCATTAGGAATCCTTTTTGTTCTGCAAAGGTATTACCAAGTGACCGTATTTATGCTGTGATTAGTTTTTGGGTTGGTCTTCATGTGTTACATACTCTAAATGCCATGAAAAATGCTGAAATGATTACATAAACAGCAATATAAATGATAGTAAGAACATGTCTAGGCTGCAGAGGTGTGATTGGTAGGTGATTCCACCATGGAAGGGATACAGTAGGACTGCAAAATCAAAGATTTTGTGGTTTTTTTTTTTTGCTATAGTGAATATTTAGGTATGTAAATAAATCAAAGTGTTCTGCAGATTTGACATCCTCACTAATCAGTGTTAATACCTGAGCACTCTGGCACATAGAAGATTATTGATATTTGATATTCATATGATGTTAAATGGCTAAAATATATAATTCTTGCAACTATACACAATAAAATCTATATGATTATTCTAAGTAAACGGGACAACTATAAGAGGTTTAACTGTGCAATGTTATGGCTGGGTAGGATGTCATGTAGTCATGTGCCTCTGTATGTTTCTAAAGTTAAGTTTCTGTATCTGTGTGCAGAGGTAAGAATGTCCTAGACTTATTTTCTCTGCCTCCCTTCACAGGAGACACATTCTGTTTCGGTTTGTTCTGTTTTCATCATTGAGGCCAAATAAACATTTAGAATGCTCAAAATTAGGCCTATAACTTTTAATACATTGAGCTTTTCCTTTCTTTGTCTTTATATTGCTCACTAATAAAAAAGAAGAACCTTTTATAGCAGGCAAAATATTCTGCAATTTGTGCTTATAATGCATGGAACATTTGTTTTAATTGATGAACATGCTTTGTTAAGTTTGGGTTACTTTTATGTTAACTTAATTTCTCTCTTTGTTGTACTGGTTGAATTTTTATGACTGTGTGACTTGAAAAGCAGTAATGAATCATGACGGGAAGGCAACTGTAGGGATGGATGCAGAGAAGAAAGTGAGGGGTTGCCATTATGGTCATACCACGTAACACAAGAAAATGCGTAGGTTGCACCTCTTTATGTGGGGCGTGGGCAGCCAGTCAGAAAGGGGAAGGATTTCTGTGTCACATGCATCTGGCATTTTAGTATAATTAAATGCATATGTGTTTGTATAGAGGTTTTTTGAACGCGTCAAGAAAAAGCTATGGTTTTAGCAGTTATTCTGTGTGGTGAAACAATGCACATTTTCCCTTTTTCAGATAATACTCTCAGCATATTGGCAAAGCATAGTGGATTCAGCCGGCAGAAGCAAGAAGTGTATCTACTGCCAATCGTAATAAGCGATAGCGGGAATCCCCCCATGAGCAGCACTAGCACTCTCACTATTCGAGTCTGCGGTTGCAGCAGTGATGGTATTGTCCAGTCCTGTAACGTTGAAGCATACGTACTTCCCATTGGACTCAGTATGGGGGCCCTAATTGCAATATTAGCGTGCATCATTTTGCTGCTAGGTATGTATGCATTTCACAGCCTGGTGTTCAATGTTTTTCCGATTCCTGCGTGGCTGTATTAAGCAAGGAAGTCACATAGAAGGAAATAAAATCGAATAGAATGTAATCTGCGGTACTGTTAGGACTGCATCCCTCCTGTACTCAGAACAAAAGCACATAAAGCAAAGTCTCGATGCGGAGTAGTCTTACACACAAGGTACATAACAAACAGGTATGGAATACGAAACAGGAAATCCAATCAGGTGCGTTAAGCAGCAAGGTGAACACTGTATATACTGCACGTGATGGAGAATGGGTTTGTTGTGTCTTGTAAGACTTGTGTGACTTTGCTCTGGATTGTAATGGCATAAGAGACATTCCAGTTTTACGAGATAAGAAGCACTGTGTATTTTAATAAAACATACAAAATTTGTATACGACATCAAGCAAGTGGGGGAGAGAACAGTGAAGGAAGAGGCCTGTTTCTGCACTTTGCAGCTTCACTTTGTAACTGAGATTTACATCAGTAACTGAGATTTCAGCATTAAGCTGCAAAAACAACGGTGTAACCAATTTAGAGCTTTTTATGCATCTGTCCATGATTCTGAAACTGAGGTATCTAAGCTCTTTCTTTCTCCCTTACTGTCTTTTGTCAGTTATATTGTGTGAGCCTGTTGCAAAACGTGAAAAAAAAGAAACCAATTTCCTTCTGTCACCGAGGCTGTGTTTTCAGAAAAAACACCCTTGGATTTTGGAGAACTCCCTCCATAAAGTAGATCATTATAGACAATGTTCAATGAATCACGATAGCTTGACTTCACCTAGGTTTGTAACTTTTCCAAAGGGAAAAGTTGTCTAAATTTGAGGCTTAAAAATGGAAGTATGTGAAATCTTATTGCTGATATAAAATTGAATTTCAGGTGTAAATATGAGCTGATAATAGAAAACTAGAGGACTAACAAGAGCTTCTGATCAAATTTGCATCACTGGATTTGGGTTGAAGTTGTAGGTCAACTTTCAGCTGCTCATTACCCTTATTCCTCTTATTTTCACAAAAAAGCAACTAACACCTTCCACAACTGCGCTTAACATGTGGTGCTTTGATTGGAAACTTTTTACCTAACCAGCCTGTGCTGCTTTCTTTGCAGTCATTGTGGTGCTGTTTGTAACACTAAGAAGACATAAGAATGAGCCTCTAATCATCAAAGACGATGAAGATGTGAGGGAAAATATTATTCGCTATGATGATGAAGGAGGTGGAGAAGAAGACACAGAAGCTTTCGACATTGCTACTTTGCAAAATCCGGATGGAATTAATGGATTTTTGCCTCGTAAGGATATTAAGCCTGATCTTCAGTTTATGCCCAGGCAGGGTCTTGCACCTGTTCCTAACGGTGTTGATGTTGATGAATTTATTAATGTGAGGCTTCATGAAGCCGATAATGATCCCACGGCTCCGCCATATGACTCTATCCAGATTTATGGCTATGAAGGAAGAGGGTCAGCAGCTGGTTCCCTTAGCTCATTGGAGTCCTCTACATCAGACTCAGATCAGAATTTTGACTACCTCAGTGAATGGGGTCCTCGCTTTAAAAGACTTGGAGAACTTTACTCAGTTGGAGAAAGTGACAAAGAAACTTGACAGTGGATTACAAAATTTTTCACTGTTGACTTAATGATCATGTAATATTCTAGGGCCACTGCTGTTAGTTGAAACTAATGTGGCTTTTTGTTTTAGAGGCAAGTTTAGCGCCAGTCATCTATAAAATCAACTACATTGTAATGTTGAACCAAAAAAAAAAAAAAAGTATATGTTAGGAGGTTAAGTCTTGTGGAGTGTGAAGTAAAGTATGTGGAGTGTCTAGAAGTCTTTGGATATTTGATATTCACTTGACCACTCTGAAGATGGAGATTTGGATCTTTGATTATCTTCAGTGAGTTGAAAAGAACAAAAAGAAATTGGTGCTTTCTTAGAAAATGGACTTGCAGGGATTTTGCTGTTGAACAGTAGCTCCTGCCAGTATGTGTAAAGCTAATGGTTTGTTTCTGCATTGCCAACAAAGATCCCACCACAGAAATGTTAAAAGCAATATCTTGGTCTTCTGAGCAATGCTGAATAGAAATAGCATTGTAAGTTCCTCCTGGCTTCTACTGTGCAGTGACCATACGTTGTACATACAGTAATTGTTGGCCACGTAACCACAGACTGAATATCATCCTTAAATATTGTGTCAAGCCTTAAAATATTCACATGTTCTTAATCCATTCCAGTGATGGGTAATAAATCCTCCTAATGTGCAGAGATTCAGAGGCAGGGCTACAAAACCTTGCTTTACAAAAGGATCTTTTTCTAGAAGAAGGATCAATCCTGTGCTTCGTCTTCTGAAAGGAAAGAAAAAACTGTGAAAGGGGGATGGACTTACATATATGAAAGAATTGCTGATTTTATTGCTAAAGATCGAATTTATTTGTTTAATCTTTGAGATAAATATTTTATTGATGTCCATTACTGCTTTTATTTATTAAGACTGATAATCTATAGAGTGAGATTATGAAGAAAACTAAATTATATCCGTTAGATTTTTTTCTATATATAATGAATGTTTAATACATGTACATTTTGAAAAGAAAAATGACAAATTGTTGCCAGGTTAAAGCAGTAACCTATCCATTTGCAGTAGCTGAATTTTAAGAGAATGCTGGCAGGAATAAAACTTTCCCAGAGAAAACTTTTGACAGTTTTATATCTTCTTCATAAACCTAGTACCTGGTGTTTTTAATACAAGCACAAACAGCTGGAAGTAAACTGGTTCATGTGAATATTTAAACTATAGACTTTTAGAAATCCACACATAACACAGTACAGTAAAAAACATGCTTATAGTTCTCCACTGTATTAGAGCAGGAACCAGTGTGTACATAATTTTACTGCTTATGTTATTAGCATTTCTTTTCTATAATATTCATAGTGATGCACCAGGGCTCTTGCACACAGAGAAAGAACAACACTAGAAGCTGCGAGCATACTCAATTTGTAATGCAAACTTGCCATTTAGAAGTAGCAATTGTATAATAAAACTACGTATTACATGCAAATCATTTTAATTTTCTACTTTGTTTTGAAGCTATATTATTGTTTGTTTATTTACTCCATGTATTGTATTCAGAGAAACTCCTGTATTGTTTCCTACTTTGTGAAATATATTTTTATAAATACTTTTCTTGTTATTGCTTTTCTTCCCGTTTTACCTGTACACTGCAGAAAGGCATCTGCCTGAATAACTTCATAGTTTGTTGAGGGATGTAGTTCCTTCAAAATCATTTATTTATTTATTAGTTGAATGCAGTCAAAATAAAAAAAAAAAAAAAGGATGATTCTTGAAGCAATTTTTGACAGTGTTTGCAGAATTAGATATGCAGCAGCCTGTGACCACGGCAGTTATGTGTGTCTAATTCACTGCGCCATGCTGAAAAATAACCTCACACTTTTTTTGTTGAAGTATTGCTAGAAAAACAATCCCCTCTCTTTAAGCTCCTCAGTAATGTTTCTTCTGCAAACAAAAATGTCTTAATACATCACCCCCAATTTCGCCTGTATTTCAAAATGGAAACATTGACTTGGCTTTAGCTGCGGCATGGCTGGTTTTAATGACTGCGGTCTGTGGACAACTAATATGGTAACACCACTTCTATATGTATTATAAAAAAAAATATTGAAATTAATGAAGTATCCAATTCATTTAAATTACACTGCATTAAAACAATTGCCTCTGAATGTCTAGTAATTTTGGTGATACTATAAACTAAACAGTGAAGTCATCTATAGAGAGAAAAGAAGCAGACATCGAGATTTCAATGAAATCAAACATATTTATGTAACTGTCTGTAATAGTGAAACACATTCTCACTAATCACTCGCACCAAGTGCCAGGGTGTTCCGAATTGCCGGGCCAAATCTCATAGTAGTGTAAATGCAAAAGTCTGATTCAAAACTTAGACTGAGTCAATTTCTAGTTTACATCCCACTCCTGGGAGCAGAGGAAGGTGCTTTGAGATATGGATCCCATTATTGTCTATAGTCACATAAGCGTTTAGGGCAAGTAGCTCTGACCATGAGTTATAGTTTGTACTGCAGAGGTTTGCAAAGCTCTTTTGTAGGAAAACTCACAAATGGATAACCTTCTGATTGCCTTTTTGATTGAAAGTTCCATCTGAGACCACGACAGCACATTCAGTAATAAGATTTCCAGGAAAAAAAACCCCATCACTGGCACTGTAGGAGAGGCAAAGCATGACAGAAATCTCATCACTGTCAGTCAAAAAGAGCTGGTAGCTACTACTGCTGGGCATAGCTGTAAACTGTGCATTTACACAGGTTTTAAACACGAATATCTACAACGCAAAGGGGAGAAAAAAATTAATGAATTTGTGATCTGTCAATAGCAAGGTGCTATTTCTTGAAGTCATTGCTGCTCCATCAAAGGGAAATAATTCATTCTACAAAGTAAGTCCGTGTAATTTGAATACAAAATTTCTACCAAAACGTGTTAGAGGGTTAAATGTTGATCATTCAGTTTTCCAGTACTTGCTCCTTTTGTGACAACGAAATTAATTCAGTACAAAATTGTTTTGGATAACAACGGTATTTAGGGGGATTAGAATCATATCGTTCTACATTTCACATCTAGATTTAGACATATTAGTGACATTCTTTTTAAGCATGTAGAAATGGTAATTCATCTTTTTCAACAACATTTAATTAGCAATTGACTCATTGTAAGTGACAAGGAAAATGCATTAAATTAGAATTATTAATACTGATAAATTTAAGAATTAAATTCTCAAAATCTTTTACGAGTGCCAAGCGCCTTCGAGTCCCATTGATTCTGGCTTGCCTTCACCTAGCTGTGTCTCATATTCATTTGTCAGAACTGCTAAAGTAAATCATCCCACACATGAAAGCTGGAATTCTAAGTTTTTGGCCTGGACGTCATCCAGTCACAAAATTCAGCTCACACATCTAAATAGACAAGTAATGTGAAGTGAGTGTGTGGACATGTTTACTGACTATAACTCAGAGGGCTAAAGGTCTTCAACATGTGCTGTCCTTTACAGTAACTAAAGCACGTGCTCTTTGCCTGCTATGACCTTGAAATCAAATCATGGAAAGCTCATTTCGATACAATACCTTTTCACTCGATATCATTTATACCTTTTTGTCTATGATGAATTTGAAATGACTGTGAAATATACAGGAGAATAAGATTTTCATTTAATCAGCGGTTGCCGATCACAGGAGAAGCGTTTAACACTATGGCAACTCCAAATACCATCAACTGTGTTGCGGCGCAGCAGTAACAATTCTCAATCTGGAGAACAGATACAATGTCTGCAAATTAGTATGTTTGAAATAACTTTATTTGTACAGCTCTGCTAGAGATGGATCGGCTGATTTTAATATACAGAGAAAAATAAATCAATTATACTTTATCTGTGCAGTTACGTGTACCCACATACATGTGTGGCAATTTTTTTTTAGCATGGTCATTGAATTCTACAGATGGAACACACATTCATAAGTGAAATTTTTTTAGCAGTGGCAGGATATCCTCGCAGATTAAAGTTTAGTAAAAGGGGGGAAAAAAAAACGTGGGAGTATTCACCATTATTAGGGTTTGCCTTCACAAAGTAGCAGGTGTCATTAGCAGCAGATAGAAATAGAGAGCATTGATGGAGCGAGTGAGGAGAGGAAGCTTTCTGTAGTCTACCGTTCAGATAAGCTGGACTTGTATTATTTCTACATTTGTACACTATTTGTGCAAGATAATATTCTGGCTTTGCAGAAGGTGGAAACCAATTTAACTTGCTGTATAATTCACTGTGATGGGTTTTGTAATCACACTGCAAAATGAATCTCGCTGCTGTATTATACAATACTGATACTGGCTTCTGTGCTGCAGAACTAGTCTCTCTCCAAATAATGTCATAGTATTCTAAATGAGAATATATAAAAGGCCTGACGGTGCTTTTTGTGCAACTGCAACTAAGACATCTTCCAAAATGGCTAATAAAAGCAAGCTGAAGCACAGAGTTTCTGGCAGAGCCTTGTAAATGTGCTCATTAGCATTGCAACACAACTATTCCTTATTTTTCTCCTCCCCCTTTCTCCTTGCAAAAATTAAACCAGTGAAATGATCAAAATGAAAATTTCAGCCTTCTCTTCAGAGGGGATATGTAGTAATTTACAAAATTCCCTTTCTTCTCCTTCCACTATTTCAGATGCTGGCTTAAACCAAGTCTGTATGATGATGACGGGCAGACAGAGAGGATGAGCAGAGGCTGCCTGTTTCATTACGTGAATGGAGGAAGCATTTGTGGTATGAGGGCAGCAGTGCCCTCTCCTCAATTCTCGTGAAAACAAAAATGCTGCAGATGTTCCCCTAGGGCGTTCTCATCACCCCACATATATCCAGGGAAAATTTCTCCTCAATCTCTACAAAATACAACTGTTCTTTTTTTCTATGCATCCTCAACGAACTACTTAAAGTCCGATACCGGCATCCCAAATCCTTATTCATCTAATGAACGCAGGCCATCTATTCTGTGGTAGGTACCTATATACAGACCCACTCCATGGTGCTTATGAACACATAGATTTGTTTCTTTACTGATGTGGAAAGGTTCTGATTTGTGAAGTTTGGAATAACCAGCCAGTAAGACAGAAGGCACGCAGCATGGATAACTGAGGGGGAAAAAAAAAAGGATATTTATGGAATGGGTCCTCAGTTTGTACCTTACTTGGGTTTTCACGTTGTCAAGGTCTAGCCTTGATTTTTTCACCTTCAAAATATCTTTTTAACAGCAAAAAAGTCAATTCCCTGCTCTTCATAACAACTTGGTTTTTGGATTCTAAATCAGGTCTTATGTTTGGGGGAGGAGATGAAGGGGGTCTTTTTGTCATTTCTTTCTTTGTCGATGGAACTTTCACTGATGGCGACAGTTCATTCTGCCAGATTTCACAAGCTGGCAGTTTTAACAATTAATATGAAAATAAAAGATGTACATTTTTAAAAACTGAAATATGACTTGTGTAATCGGAAGCAATGCAAAACCAGTTGAATCACCTTTAAAATAAACTCCAACAGTCCCACATTCCCAGGCACAGATGTGATCACTTCCAGACCTACTGTCAAATCCACCGGCATACCTGTATTCACCTGCAGTTGGTAGGAGTTCCACACGCAAGGGAATACCTTGGTCTCTTTAGATATTGTTAAAGATTAAGTTTCCTATATTTTATCAAAAAAAAAAAAAGTATATCATGACTTAAACCTATGAACAAGGAAAGAATAGTTTTTTATGCTCAAAACCACATACTCAAGTAGAATCCAGAGCTGACTTCAAAGTCCTGGTCCAGTATCTCAGCTATGAGACACAGGCAAGTGGAGAGCTGATTAGAGGTAAGTAACAGATTAATTCGGCAACAGATATGACCGCCCTCCTTCACCGAACCAAGAGGTCTTGCTGCGCCTATCAAGCACATGGTTATTTCGTAGGTTACCCAGGGCAGAAGATTATCCCAGCCTCCTGCCAGGTAAGTTCCATGGCAAAGTGGGGAAGGTGGCCAAGAGCCTGTCATCTACAGAACAGCAGATGTAGCTTTACAGTCTTTGTATTACGAGAGCTTTTACAGTCTTCCGGTCAGCGCTGGCTTCCTTTCAATTTCTGCAGGTTCAGGTCTGAACTGTTTCAAGCTGTAGCAACCCAGTATAACCTGTTATACCAAATAAAGGCAGGGTATTGTTAGGTAAAATGTCATTGCAACACAGAGCAGGAGATACAATTAATCCTTGCAGAAAAAGGTCAAGTATGAATCATCAAATGCTGTAGGGTTTTAACGGGTATTTTCCAACCCTCTTATTTCACATGGAACAGCAGCCATTTATTTTATTGTATATAATACTTCTTCCTTAAATAACAGTAACAGCTGATTACAAAGGGGCTTTATTTAGGTTGTCATAATGTCTGCTGGTTCTTGTTTATAATTTAGAAAACAAACAAGAAATTTTCAGCCCATGATTGTATAGACTCAGCTTAATATCTGACCAGAGCAGAAGATTACACTACCCTCTGCTTTTTTTCCCATCCTCATGAATGCTTTTGGCTTGTTTAATTAATTAATTAAATTTATCATTGTGTCTGGTCTTGTCCCTGTGGCAGCTTGTTTGAGAGCTTTTTGACTCGAGTGAGAACCCTTTCCTTTCAGGTAGTGAGCTAATGTCAGATAGAGAAGAAAAGTATTATCTTATGAACCTGTGTTTGCCTTCATAACTGCTTTTCAAGTTTTTCCACAGTTTCTGAGTATACTTTATCATTTAAAGATGCACTAAAGGATTAGGTGAGGTTTTTTGCAACCTTAAATACACACAAGCAGAATTTATTAATTTTGGGAATTTACTTATCATGATGGTCAAATGAGCACACAATGATGGGAAGGTTTTGTTGTCACAAAACAAATTCTAGTTGAGAATAGAAACAAAAAAGACAGACATTTAAAATTAAAAAAAAAATAAATCCAGGTATATTTTCTTAAATTTTCAGAGTGATTCAGTCCATCTTTAATTTTCACTTCCCACACATGGATTCTAATAATCCCCAAAGGTACTTAAAGGTACTTGCACTGTAATCAAGTCTGCTAGCTATCTTTGCATGACAAAGGGGGCTGGATTTAGCCCCAGGAAATGTTTACATTGTTTACAGTACATGGATAAATCCTTATTCTCCACTCAGGAATTGATATAACGAGAGTTCAGGTNATTAATTAATTAAATTTATCATTGTGTCTGGTCTTGTCCCTGTGGCAGCTTGTTTGAGAGCTTTTTGACTCGAGTGAGAACCCTTTCCTTTCAGGTAGTGAGCTAATGTCAGATAGAGAAGAAAAGTATTATCTTATGAACCTGTGTTTGCCTTCATAACTGCTTTTCAAGTTTTTCCACAGTTTCTGAGTATACTTTATCATTTAAAGATGCACTAAAGGATTAGGTGAGGTTTTTTGCAACCTTAATGTGACACAAGCAGAATTTATTAATTTTGGGAATTTACTTATCATGATGGTCAAATGAGCACACAATGATGGGAAGGTTTTGTTGTCACAAAACAAATTCTAGTTGAGAATAGAAACAAAAAAGACAGACATTTAAAATTAAAAAAAAAATAAATCCAGGTATATTTTCTTAAATTTTCAGAGTGATTCAGTCCATCTTTAATTTTCACTTCCCACACATGGATTCTAATAATCCCCAAAGGTACTTAAAGGTACTTGCACTGTAATCAAGTCTGCTAGCTATCTTTGCATGACAAAGGGGGCTGGATTTAGCCCCAGGAAATGTTTACATTGTTTACAGTACATGGATAAATCCTTATTCTCCACTCAGGAATTGATATAACGAGAGTTCAGGTAAGTTATTTTGATAGAAAGTTACATTTAACATTGAAAACTGTGTCTCCACTACTGAGTGTTCTTGGGTCCTTGATACCTCATTCAGGCCTGATTATAAGCACCAATACACATAGAACTTTGGCAAACTGAAATCTCTTGTTTGTCCTTATGAAAAACTGAGCAGTAGCTACAGCATTTTATTTCAGTAATATTTTCAGTGTGCTTTGTGGAATATTTTGTGGAAACAAATACATATGCTGACAGTCAGGGCAAAATTATTTCTACTAAGACACGACACATTGCTGCAAGTGGTCCCTTCACGTGGATCGTGATATCACTTAAGTTTTCAACAAGGAATTAAGGGAGCTGAAGTCCTCATGAAGAGCTTGCATACATTCGATGTGAGAACTTCAGAGCGAACAGGAGGCTTCCACAGGGCAAGAAAAGTTGTTGGGGAGAAAAAAGTTGTGTTCCAGGTTTAAGTACTATGCTGTTAAATGCTTCCTCATCCTAATTTTTTGTTTTCATCTGAGACTAGAAAACAGTAGAAAGCATTTCAGAGGCTGGACCTAGCCATACAAACTTTGGTTGGGAAGTAAGCAACCCTTTTGTTATACAGTAGGCTAAGGTAGAGAAGGAAATGTGTAAGGCTCCATACAGCGTGGTACATCATCGCAGAGATTTCTGTGAGTAAGGAATCCACTGCTCAGTCAAGGGGTAATGACCTGCTTAGTCCTAGCAAGTGGCTGCTGCACCAGGTGTGAATGCTGTGGACTGAGAAAGGCTAATTGGCTAATTCTGTTTTGGCATTTGTTTCTGATTGCTTTTAGGTGGAAGGTGAAGCACAAAAAAGATAAGGAAGAAACAAACCAAGGCCCGAAGTGAGATGTAATACAACACATCCTCATCTAACCTAATACCTGAGCAGGTAAGTGTGTAGCAATCATTTTTGTACTTGTCCTAGGAACCCAAATATTTTTTCTTTGAAAGCTGAAATTCAAATTATGAATACTTAGAAGTACTTACAGAATGTCATTTATATTCATAGCACTTGATGCTTTATGTAAAACATTCAAACAAGTTTCTAGAAGTTGTGAAGGCCTAATGCTGAAAAAGGGGTAGAGCTATAAAAAAAATAAAAATTGCTGCTGTGAATAGTTCACCTAGCTCAAAGGGTAAAGGCTTCCCCTCTGCAGGGAACTAGAATGAGACCTATACACCACTTAATTAACACTTAAACCCACAAAATATGGCCCTCAGCACCGCAGTGATTTTCTCTGAGGACACAAACATAGAGAATAAGCTTCAAACTTGCAGGCTATTGCCATTACGTTGGCAGTCTCATACATCATTGTAACTTTCATGCCTGTACCCAATGGCTTTACAATTCTGTAGTGCAGTGTAAGCTGAAATGTTCAAAATTGTACTAGTCAGCTGGTGAGAATTCAAATAATGTACAAGAGTTGAAAGTGAATGAGCAGCTAAAACATAAGGTGTCACTTATAATCAAATCACTGTGTTGCAATCTGAGCCCGAGTATAATTATTTTTAGTACTTGTGTGGTAAAGCCCAAACCAGATTGGGAATGTAGTGATTTCTGGGATGAGTAGCAAAGCAGAAAGCAGTACAAATGAGAATAAAAAAACCCGAATTTCTTTCTCCCAAATACATTATAAATACGAGACAGAGTATGTGCGTGAAGTATGAGACAGAATGACAAAAAAATTATCAAAATTTTGAAAAACAGTCTGCAATGGACATTTAACTCCCTGAAAGTCAAGTCTTTATAAAAAGGATTAATGGTCTAGTTTACACAGCTCTCAAGCATGTCTACTGTGGTGAGATAACTTATAGAAAACTTACACATCTACTCAGGTTATTTTTTTCACTACTCTTATCTGCAATGCAAGCAACTTTATTTTTTCTTGTTATAAAAGGAATCATCATCAGAGTCACATGATCTAAGCAATAGTATATGTCTCATCATCTCACTATGCCTTAAATATTTTTTTTTTATTTCAGATTGCCTTTCACTCAAAGGTGAAAGACAATCAAACACCTTACAGTATTTCTTTCTGGTGTTGCAGTATTTCATCTCTTTGATTTGACGATGTTTATACAGCTCCTTTGCCCATTGCAAACTGAAGGAAAGATATGTGAGGTCATCATATTTTACAAAAAGGAACCATCCTTACTGGTCAATTTCAGAGAAACAGCATTGGCTAAAGAAATTATTTTCTTCCAGTTTGGTAGAATTTCACAGCAACAAAGGAACATAGTTATTTTTTTTTTTTCTTTAGAGACCATTTGCCAGAACAAATGGATTTGCCCATCACCACTAATTTGTACGTGTATTAGGGAGAGAACTGCAGTGATCCTGATGATGTTAGTATCGATGCTAAAAAAGAGCTAGATAACTCAGAAGTTTTTCTTGAAGTCACAGGTTTGAGCCTGGATTTGATTGCCAATGAATCCTGCAGTGTGATACACACACTGTGGCCAATACTGACTGAGCCGGGAATGAGCAGACACTCTGCACAGCTGTCTAGCAGGCAGTGAATATCACAGAAGCATGATGCCAGACGGCAGTCTCCTATTTTCCATAGAATCATAGAAAAAATTAATTTGGAGTACACCTCCTGAGGCCTCTAGTCCAACCTCATTCTCAAAGCCCTAACTTCAAAAGCAGACAATGTTGCACAGGTCTTTGTATCATTAAATTCTGAAAGTATCCAAGGATGGAAATTCCATAACCTCCCTGTGCATCTAACCATCTACACGTCCTTTTTAGTTCTGTATTCCTGAAAAATTATTATGTTTGCTGTGAAAAGTAACAAGCCTAAACCATGATGGAGAATGAAAAGGATTGTTTGTTTCATCTGGAAAAGAGAAGGATAATGGGAACCTAGTGGCAGTCTTCAAATACCTGAAGGGGGATAATAATAAAAGACAGAGTCAGACTCTTCCCAAAAGCACCCAGGGAAAGGGCAAGAGTCAATGACCACAACTTGCAACAAAGGCAATTCTGGGTGGGCAGAAGGAAAGACTCTTCACAACAGAAATGGTTAAGACCCTGGGGTGGATGCTGGCATAAACCAATATGCTAAGTCGAAATTCATGAGAGCTTCAGTGATCGAAGCCATGGGCTGACTTCAGCAATCAGAGTATATTTTTCTTTAGCTGAATGTAAAAGAGAAAAAAAAAACAACAAAAAACACCCCCAAAACCCCAAGACAAGAAATCACTAACCACCCCCAACATTTCTGGATCAGCTGGCTATGTCTGACCGTTATTATCCAGGCATCTAAAAAGCACAGTAAGAATCGATTAACTAAGAAGTTGAAGACTATGTCAACTAAATGTGGGAAGAGATACTGAAAGATTATGAGAAATATTTAGAGATCTGCTCCCCTGCTGGTACAAGTTTTAAATAAGTCCAAAATTTGTAGTGATTTCCTTCCCCCTGTGAGTCTGGCATGTCTTTCCATGAAAACCAGTATATGAGGAAAGACTGTATATGGAGGTAGTATATTGGCTTCGGATGTATTCCTGGGAGTATCTATTTAGGTGTAGCCTAAAAGAGTTCAGGTTTATTCAAAAGTGTTATTCTGTCTCATCGGGGGATCAGAGTCTGACTTTTTTGTTCTTTCACAGTAATACTGAACGTATTACTAAGTGTTAGAAAAGAAAGGCATTAGAATCAAAACCACAAAATATGAAGATTAGAAATAAAATATCTAGTGCCCTGTAAGAATAATTCCTCTTGAGAGTTCAGAAAAAAGGACTTTCAGTTCTTGTTTTGTAAAAATATGCAATAAGCTTAAAGAAGTTATATGATGCTATAAATAACTTGAATTTTGAGTAGGAATTGTCATTGTAATACACGGATCAATAAAGAGGATTTATATAGTTCCCAAGCAGATACTTCAGAACAATGGTCAATTTCTCATTACCCTTTACTCTGTGCCTGTCTTATTTTACGTGCTATTCTCTCAAAAAAATATTCCTGACTTATGTCTCTGTGCTCTGCTGCTGATGCTCTTGTGGAATGTGTTGCACTCCAAACTTTTTATTTGCTGTGGGATGGCCAGAAAAAGAGAAATCAACCCTTCTGCCAGGTCTCTTCTCTCCCAGCTCCTCTCTGTTTTCTGACATGAAAGTAGATGTATTTTACTAAGGTGAATACCATTTAGTCAGTTGTGGTTTTTTTAATTATAACCCCATTTGGAATGGTATGGGTGAATTGTATGTTCATTGCACGTTTTGAGGTATGTTTGAATTCTGGGTAATAAGTGACTTTTTTTAATCATAACTTCATTCATTTAAATGGGCATGTTATGTGCCAAAAAAGCGTCCCTTTCAGGAACTCGTACTGTGTTTATGGATATCTGTGTGAAAAGAACAGAAAAATGAACTTGTTTTAAATTACA